>APFE031725344.1:65928-101630 GCA_000404065.3 Pinus taeda | reverse complement strand
CAAGGGTGCCCTCCAGTAGTGATGTTGAGAGTGATACAACGTCGACCTCAGGTGCCACGGGATTCCCCTCCGCAGCCACCTATGTAGTTTCCTAGGAGTGGCAACTAAGGACACCAACTCGTCGCAGAAGCCAGGCAGAATAGTCTTGAGGTAGGTTTGGACAAGTAGGAGAGGGGGTATCTCTCTTCCCTATCTTCACAGACCCTCACACTTAACTCCCAGATCCGGAGCTTTCCTGGTCTTCCTAACGCTATTGGATTTTCTCTCTTTAATCAGACTCCTATGTTTTGACATTTAATGTGGCCTTGGAGAGTTAACTCTCCACTCGCCTATTCCAAGGCCCTAAAATCCTAAAACTTGTTTTTGTATTTAACTCAAAAGAAAAAGTTCTAGTTGATTTTAATTAGCGCTTGATTTTAAGGGTTGTTCTTTAATTCAAAGGATGGTGGAAGTGAAACTAGTGGTGTGTTTTGTGACGCAAAAAAGATTAATAAAACTTAACTATATGCTTATGCACTTTGTCATTGTTTTTCGATGAAAAGTAATCTTCTACAGGGTTCAAAAGGAAACTTCTAATGAAACAAACTTTTTCTTTTCTTTTCTATTCATTCACACTTCACACTCAAAAGTTATCAAATCTATTTTATGCCAAAAGAGATGCAAATCTATCCTAATGCAAGACTAAATGCTTGAAGAAAGATTGAAAACTACTCTAACAAGAAATGAAAGTTGTTTTTGTTTATCAAATTTCCTTTTCGCCACTTACACTATTTAGATGGAATCAAAGATGCTACAATTCGTCTAAATACTAAAAGCAAAACTCAAGATAACAAAAATACTTTCATTCAGTCAAAAGGAAGCAAAATGAAAAGTAAGTTCAAGAAAGCGAAAACTAAAACTTTTCAAAAAGTTCACTTGAAAGTAGAAACAAAACAAAAACAAAAAGGGAGTCCTTTTGAAAATGCTTTCAACAAAAACCGTCACTTCACAATCGAAACAAGCAAGAAAAACTTTTTGCAAGTTTGTACCCAACAAGGAATGAAAACTCAAAAAAAAACAAATGTGCTCAAAAGGGCTTTCGACAATGAAAGGCAGCAAGGAAAGCTTTGGTAGCAAAGACCAAAACAAAAGATCAAAAGAACGGTTCCAAGAAAGTATCAAAATGACTACTTTAATGAAACAAAGAAGAAATAGGTCATAGAAAACTATTTCGTTAAGCAAACCAAAAAGTCACCAAGAATGAAGTTAAACACAAAGATTAATAAAAATCTTTTCTGCTCTGATCACTCAGGGCAGCCAAGATTCCAGTAAGGAAATCTTGTGTGTTTAAAGCAAAAATATGATGACCCTCGCAAACACGAAACAAGACCAAGACTTCTTATGATTTAGAGAGAAGTTGGAGTAAGGACACTTGCTGGAAAACAGATGACTGATACTGAGACAGGTGACTGTTTAAACTGACTGAAAGCACCAGAAACACTCCAGAGACAAGAAAGTTTATAAATCTTGAAGATTGCTAAGTATACGCGACTGCACTCAGTGCAGAATGCGTGTATACGCTACTGTTCCTGAGGAAACCTGCGTATATGCGGGTTTACTTCAGACAACTAGCGTTTATACGCTTCTGTAACCAAGAAAATCAGCGTGTATGCAGCCTTTCAAGAAAAATAAAAAAGAAACTCAAGAAACAGGTAAAACTAAAAAGCCAGAAACAGACCAAACAATAACAATAAGCCAGCAAGCTACTGAGCCCTGATAGGCTTGACAAACGCCCAACAAGGAACAACAAGAATGTTGTTCCCCAGTGGAGTCGCCAGTTCTATTGCGGGATATTATCCCCTAAGGTTATTGGGTGGAACCTTAGCAGACTGAAAAGTTGTCTAAGTCAAGAAACATACACACACAGCCGTTTATGCTATAAAAAACTACTTTTAGGGTGAGAAGGACATACCTGAGGTCCTACGTTTGGGTAGTTACTCAAGGGTGCAAACCCTTCTTCACGTCCCTTCCGCTCCTTTGTCCTGCACAAACAACAATCCCAAGAATTGCAACAGCATATGGACAAAGATTTACATAAAAAATGATCTTTATGTTATATAAGAGATGAGTTAGTTACAAACTTCTAAACATCTATTCAAACTTGAAATTCAAATATGAACATTGTTAACATAAAGAAAGAAGCGTTTCGGGGACAAGATGTGTTTCTTTATTAGACAAATAGAATAATATGAAAAAAGAGCAATATCACCTGAACCACTTCTGCAGGCTCAAAGCTCAGCCTCCTTCTGGATCCGTCCCGCCTCAAGCCTCTAGTAGGTCACCTTCCAAGCCTCACTCCAAGATGTCATGGGTAAAGAATGAACATCCAATCATAAGGAAACAAGGGTTTCCTATACAAGATGGGGGAAGTGCAAAAGGCACAAGGGTCTTCGGACCTGATCAGGGGGAAAAAACTCAGTATAATAACCTTGCTCTATCTCTCTCCTCCTCTTTAGGCCTTCCCCTTGGTGTCTTTTTATACCAATTCCAAAGTAGTTTTTTAGTTAGGAATTGGTTGGGGACAGTTGAGGCCACGGGCACTAACAGGTGATCAGCAGGTAAAACCCACGATCTCCGCCCGAAAATAAGGAGTTTTATATTTTTTTAAGTGTTTTAATACATATACGCGGGTTGGGTATGTATGAACCCATGTATACACGCGTTTAACTCAGGGCAATGTCGCGTACAGGGAATAAAACACTATTTTTTAGATTTGGACCAGGTCTGGAAGAGGGTTGCCTAGGCCATAAGTGCAGCACACAAACCATAATGAGATTTGGAGAATAAAAAAAGTGTCATTAGTATTAGGAATATTTTAAGGTTTCTCAAGAGAGCACTTGTGATTGGGAGTTTTTTGTTTTTCCGAAGTGATTATTGATTTTTTCTCTCCATAAGACAACACAATATTCTACTTATAGTGGTTTGCAACTCATTATGTCAAATTGAAATTATAACTTGTGTATGTTAAAGGAAGAATTCATTTTTTTCTTTTGGGTATGTAAGAAGTTGATACGATCAAAATTTTTCTTCTTGTAACTTAGATTTTGAGTAATTTAGGTTTCATTTCTCTAAGAAGAGCCAAGAATCATGTATTTTGCATTCTCTTTGATTTGTGTCTTAAAAAATGATTCATTGATTCTTGTATTTTTGAAAAGCTAATGAAACAACTTCCCTTATTTTACCTACAATTCACCGAAATGAAAAGATTACAATATCATGTTCGATTGAATTAGGTTTTGTGTCAAGTCATAACACCATTAGTTTCACATCCATTTACCATTGAGTAAGTAACAACTTTTGAAAAAAATCGCTAATAAAATCAATCTAGAAATTTTCATTATTTTAGGGCTCTTTTCCACCTACATTAGATCACGTTGTAGGGCTTTGGAATAGGGAAGTGAGTTAACTTTTCAAAGCTACAAACAAACATTAGAAACTTGTGATAGGGAGGAAATCCATTTACTGCAGTTTGGCTCTAGGAAGCGCCCCTTACAAAGGAGTTAAGCATGAGATCATATCAGACCCAATGGAGTAATCAATCCCACTTGATTGGTTATGGTAGAGTGATTTACACATATTAAAATGGTGTTGAAAGGTACTTGGGAGTCACTTGGAAGTAAACCACAGACTAACCATGTTGAGGAACTTTCAAAGGGATTGAGCTTTGTTACTTTTCCCTTGCATGTACGTCTAATCTGCAACTGTTCCCCCATGTTAAATTATTTTAAGTGATAACTATAGAGACCGTAATCTTAGGGATATTACTCAAGGTGATGGTGGAGGGGAAGTTTCTAATATACCTAGAACAGACATTGACTAGACTCACTTGGACCTTATTAAGGGTATTCTTCACTCGAGATGGCATAAGTGAAGCTTAGTTGCACCAAATCATGTACAATAGGCAAGTTGTCAACGTAACTGGCTCCACCAATGTTGAGGAACTTTAAAAGGGATTGAGCTTTGTTACTTTTCCCTTGCATGTATGTTTGATCTGCAACTATCCCCCTAGGTTAAATTATTTTAAGTGATAACTTTAGAGACCGTAATCTTATGGATATTACCCAAGGTGATGGTGGAGGGGAAGTCACTAATATACCTAGAACAAATGTTGGCTAGACTCACTTGGACCTTTTTAAGGGTATTCTTCATCTGAGATGGCATAAGTGAAGATTGATTGCACCAAATCATGTACATTATGCAAGTTGTCAACGTAACTAGTTCCACTTGCCCTATCTTTAGCCACTTTTCACATTGATCTATGCGATGTTGGGTTTCATCACCAACTAGTAATTTCACTGTGAAAAGCTTGTTTGCATGGTTTGATTCCTTAGATTTATTAGCACATGTTATTTACGTGTTTTTACTTTTTAAGGACCTTAGTCATGGATTGTGATTTTGAATTGTTAATATTGGTAATAAATTTATATAAGTTGAATTGAATGGAAACAATGTTGAAATTTACCAATAAAGAACCCCCTTTTAATAGGAATCCTAATCCTCTCCTTGAATTTGCAAATGTCGGTCCTCCTTATATGGCTATGTTGTCAATCCTCGTATATGATAGGTTTACTAGTGTGGTTGTTTTCAACTTCTTTGATCCCAAATATCCAAACTATTTCACCTCAACTGAGTTCAACATCTCAACATCACGAACCTCATGTTGACCCTTTACCTTTTTCACCAAAAATTTCCTCCTCCCTTTGTTCTTTTTCTCTTTGTAAAAGCCTTGAAGCTAGTAACCAGGTGACTAATAAAAATAATAAAGTGAAGAAGAAGAAGAAGAAAGATAAGAAAGATGTCAACCAACCAACCATGGTTGTAGGTATTAGTAATATTGAGGAAACTTCGCACATGCATCGCAAGCCCAGATACCCTTGCAAGCTTTGTAAGGGTGACCACTTCCTTATTGATTGTCCTAGTATTCCTAAATTCTTGGAACTATGTTCAGAAAATTATTATCAACTTACTATTGATCCATAAACCAGTGATTGTGAGGTTACCAAGAAAAAGGGTAAACTTAGGTTTCCTTGCTAGTTATGCAAAGGGATTCATCATAGTCACCTCTAACCCTCATATGGATGAAGCCTCAAAACTGTTGGAAAAAATTACTGTTTTAGAGAAACAACTTCCAACTGGTTACCATAAACTTTCTTCCAACCTACCGTCACTTGACGAAGTGATTGATCTAATTCCAAGTACAGCTAATCTCAATTTTCAATTGGAAAGTGAAACACATATCACTCAAGTTGATGAACCATTGGTTTATCAAGTGATCGATTTGATCCCATCTTTAGCTAATCTCACTCTCCCTTTAGAGAGTGAAATTAATATTGCTCATATTATTCTACACATGGGGGAATTTCACCTATTTCCATTGAACCCCCTCTAAGGTATGAGGCTATTTCCTTTTCTTGGAGTAGAATAACAGGACCTCATCTTCCTTATTCCATCCCTTTCCAAATCATTTTGAAAGTGTATGGTAAGAATGTGTGGCACACTAATGTAGATGAAGGTGCTTCTGTCAATATTTTATCCTTATATGCTTGGCAAGCTTTGGGTTCCCCTCAGCTTGTGCCTGTTACACAAAATATTTTGGATTTTAACAGAACCATAAGAGAACCTTTAGTGATCCTTCCTAAGTTACCTATTACTCTATAAGGAAGGATTGTCTATATTGATCTTATGCTAGTCCAAGGCCCCTTGGATTTCTATTTTCTCCTTGGGCAAGACTATGTCTATGCCATGAAAGTATTCATGTCCACACTCTTTCGAGCAATGTCTTTCCCTCACAATGGAAACATTGTGACGATTGACCAGCTTCGTTTGTTGGTCTTGATTCGACTACCTACCATCCAAAGTCCCTTAATGTTCCTTATATGCAAGCGGTATCCACACAATCATGGGTTAATTATGTGGCAACTAGTCCCATGTTTTCAGTTACCGATGCACGCAAGACTGTCACTATTTCTCAACTTCTTATGATTTAGATCCAATAATTTACGTAGGGAACCTTATGGGGGAATTTGAACCTGATTTTCTTATCCCCATTGAATCCCTTAAAATGTGTTTCTTCTAAAGAGCTATTCTACCTTCTGATGAATATCTCTTAGAAGCCATGGTCGGGAAGTATCCCTTGGCATGTGTTCCTTCAAAATGGAATCCATGAAAGAGGTCCCCATGAGGATGGTTCTTTTATTGTGTCAACCTCGTTAAAAAATGAAATAGGTCCTTTTGAGGATAGTTCTTTTACTATGTCAACCTCGTTAAAAAATGAAACAGGTCCTTATGAGAATATTTATTTTCTTGTGTCAAGCTCATTAAAAAATGAAACAATGTCCCATGAGAATAGTTATTTTCCTATGTTAAGCTTGTTAAAAAATGAAACAAATCCTCCCCTAATTAAGTTGAGTCTTTTACCTAATCTCATCAATGAACCTTCATTTCATCAGCCTACTAGTAACTGGTAGTCTACTTAGGTGCATGAAACGAAGCTTGGGGAGCATGTACCTATGGCATTATGACGGGGCATGAAAACTTATTTCAAACATAGTATCCTCTCTGTTTCAAGCTTTTTTAAAAATGAAACCACTCTTAGTCATAGTTTTTCTCTGTTTCAAGCTTGTATAAAAATGAAAACTTTTTATGAGTCCATTTTGGTTATTATTTTCAAGACTCATTAAACTCATGAAAATACCGAGTGCCTTTTTCTATTTTCTCATGCTTGTAAAATGTACATGAAAATGTTGAGTTGTTTCTATCTTTTCTTGCTCATTATTTAAATTAAAAGTTGGTGATAACATGTAAAATTTTATCACTTTTTTGGGCTCGTTAAAACTTATGAAAAAGTGAAAAGGAGTTCTCTTTATGCCCTTTTTAGACTCCCTAAACATGAAAAGATCATCGAGTACTTGACTATTCAAACTCGTAAAAGTAAGTGAAGAGCCATCTATTTAGTATACGTTTACCCCTTTTACAAACTGAACTAGCCTATTTACAAAAGAGGTATACGTTAACTAATCATGGTCAATAGAATTCTCTCCTACATTATTTTACACTTTTCTGGGCTTTAGAGACTAAATTTACGAAAAAGGACACAATGGAGTTTACTTATTTTTTTCTCCTAACTCCCTAAAAATGAAAAACATCGAGATTTAATTTCTCCAAGCTTGTTGAAATTTTAGTTTGAAAGAAATAAATATTTTTCTTTTCATGTCTTTTCAAACTCTTTAAACATGAAAACAACATCGAGTTACCCCTTCACTAGACTCGTAAAACTTAAACAATGCAGGAATTGTCAATCATGACTAGACCGAACAACTATTTCCTAGGGTTCATTAAAAATACTTTGAAGGACTCATCTGAAGGATGAGCTTAAAGGACAAACATATGTTATCTTCAATATTTCCAAAAATAAATAGGTACTTTCCAGTGATGGTGGGGGGAAATTTAGAAAGAACATTTTATTTTATATCACAAAAGGAAGTATGTCACTCTTGAACATGACACTCCATCACTTTTGTGTCCAAGTTGGGAGATCCATTTGTCTCTCAGTTGACCTTACCTCATTGAAATTCCTCAATTGGTTTTGCGTATTACTTTTTAGTCAAATGCTACCAATTCAAAATTTTGTGTCATTGATATGTTCAAGAAAATTCCAACCTGAGTCAAAATTACTTTTCTATTCATAGTCTTCAATTGCGACGACCATCCTTCTTCAATCGTGTCGACCATCCTTGAGTCAATCCGAGATTACTCTAAACTGTTGTTCTTCAAAACTTGACATAAGCTTCGTGTCATAGGCGCTCCTCCGATGGGTCACTTCCTATCAACTTCGGCTCACTATCTAGGAAGTTTCTCTAGAACCTTCAGTATCTTGGAGCCTGCATGCCTTAATGGTAGGTTTCTTTCTTTCGATGATGGGTTCTCATCATTAACCTTCAATCGAATGGTTCCATGAGTGTTCGAATTTAGGATATCTATTCACACATCATTGATTATACTGTAAGTACCTTGAGAACCATTGTCATTATTTGTGGTTTCTCTCGCGCTTGTTAACGGTTCACATCATTGGCTGGTAATCAAGTGGTTTCTACCATGTTCAACTATGAGAGAGTCACTCACATCACTAGATTCGTACAACAAATTAAGAGATGGAGCTCAAGACCATGGATCTAGTTTCATCTATCCATGCTATATGGAGTTATTAAATATTCATGATTGCAAACATAGATCCATTGATGGTTGTGTCTATACTATGTTGTTTATTTACATGGATCTTCATATGTATTTCTCTACTGGTTCTCTAAGGAAATATAATGATTTTATATTGCATTGTAACATTTGATTGATTGTTTTAGGTCTTTGACTACAGTCTCTAACTCGAACCTTGGCATGATAAAGTAATTTTATCATCAAAAATCTCTTTTGACTTTGCACTTTAGGAGGGAATCTGTTACACATCATTTTGTCACAATAGGCAAATGACCATTGGTTTAGATCTTTTGCTATCCATCAAAGTGTTCCAAAGCACCTCCCTACAAAGCTAGAACCCAAACAATCCAAAATAGAATGAAATTCTTGGATCTTAATTCTTAAAAACCTAGTTTTGGCTTCCTATGCAATTCCCTAGTCCATTTCTGTGCATACCTAAAAGAGACCATTAGAGTCTATGCAAAAGTGAACTCTGTCTTACACTATGGAATACACACATGAGTGAGGCAACTTCTTATGTTTTTGTATAAATAGGAGAGCCTTCTCCTTTGAAAGGCATGTGTAAAGTTGGGGAAATGCTCATGTTTTGAATATAGAATTTAGATTTGGCACCATGCTCATGAGTGATGTTCACTTTGATTTGGTTATGCTTGCATTTGGAGCCTCTAAACATCCCATCTCTCATACTTTTGGATTGGCCACCTACAATGTGTGAGATTTATTGTTTTTTCATAGATTAATATTTATTTCTTTCACAGATTAAGATTTATTTATTTCATATCTTTTCCTATGTGAGAGGTTAAGAGTGATTGTTTCTATTTGCTTTCTACCTAGAGGATAATAGTGATTGTTTCTATTTGCTTTCTACCTAGAAATTAAGAGTAATTGTTTTTATTTTCTTTCATATCTTTTCTTGTGTTAGAGGTTAAGAGTGATTGTTTTTATTTTCTTTCATATCTTTTCATGTGTTAGAGGTTAAGAGTGATTGTTTTTATTCTCTTTCTACCTAGATATTAAGAGCGGCTGTTTTTATTTGCTTTCTAGCTAGAAGTTAAGAGGAATTGTTTTTATTTGCTTTCATATCTTTTCCTGTGTGAGAGGCTAAGAACGATTGTTTTTCCTTTCATTTCATTGCATTTCAATTCCGTGCATTGTACAATAATTGTACCATAATTTATTTTGAATTGATTGTTGAATTAGAATAGGTGAATTTGGTTTGTCGTTATTTGGTTTCATAGTTAGATTGATCTAAATTGAAAGTTAATTTCTAGCATATACAGTGCACGCATGTTTCGCAAGTTTTATGAAACCCCCAAGTTGACAATTAAATGATAGGTAATTAATTTGCCTCAACATTTTCGTGTCGTTGCCGAGGAAGTGTGCATAGGAACTAGCTTTCAGTCTAGATTTCATTTTTTAGTTTTTTTTTTTAGATGCATGATTAAAGCATGTAGATGCATATCATTTTTAATATATAAAAAAAATGATACTAACAATTTATGGATGAAAGATCTAGAATGCAGATTTTGGAGCACATGGACTACATTGAGGAATGGTATCAAAATGTGATTACGCCATGACATTCATGTGTTCTTCATGAGAGCTTTGTGACAAATCTAAAGGTCAAAACGATTTTTCATGTCCTCATGCACAATCAGGTAAATTTTGAAAATTTGGATGTGAACATCTTAGAAAGTTTAATCTGTAAATGCCTCCATTGGAAACATTCATATACATAAAAATAAAAATAAAGATTATTTCACATGGATAAAATAGGAAAAATAAAATCAAACTTGATTGCATTTTTTTTAAGTTTTTAGACTTTAAAATCTTTTAGAATTTTATTTATTTTCTTACATTTTTTTCATTAACATAACAAATATCCAATAAAAAAAAATCATGTTTTGAATTTAAATAATAAAAAATAATAATAAATCAATGTTAGATTTTCACTAAAAAAAGAAAAAATCATTTTTTTTTAATTTTCAAAATAAAAAAAAAATATTTTTGAATAAGGGAAATGTAAATTTTTAAAAAAATACAACTTTTTTAAGAGAATAACAATTGAAAAAAATGATAAATTGGCTCTCATGCCACCTGTAAAGAAAAAAAAATTGCATAGCTTAAAAAATAAAAATTCATCATTTAAATTCTTTCCTCAATTTAAATAATTGTTTCTTTATATATATATATATAAAATATATATATATAATTGGAACACGTATAAAAATTCAAAAAAGTGTTTATTTTAATTATATGTAATATATTTTAAGGAAAGGAATATATATATATATATATAATTGACAAAACACATAAACCAAAGAAAAATCATACTTTAAAAATTCACAAAGAAAAATGGCATAAATAGTGTAGATGGAAAAAGGCTTATTCACCAACAACCTGTGTTTGGAATTTTATTGTTCTTGAGAATTGCAACAGGGAATTGTTCCAAGCACTTTGGGTAGCAGCTCGATAACAAATTCCAGTTTTTAATTGCCCAAGTTTTGGCTCAAATCAATGAAGAAGAAGAATATTGAAAACAATTTCTCGGCTCTATCGCTATATTCAAGAGATCCTATGGACGATGAAGATCACGCCAAGTCATCCTTTGCAATGTTGAGTTCTTTGAAAAGCATCCACGACCAAGTTCTTTGAAAAATACCAAGAAAACAGTGGGAGCAAGACACTGAGTAGCAGGTTATGGAATTTGTTGAGAAGTGAAATTATGTTTATGTGGATTACATCCTCTTTAAGAAATACATTCCAAATATCTAGATCTAGCAATCAATCTAGAAACAATTATTTTTTGTTAAGCAGAGGAAATGCGTAGCACTTTCAATGCATCATTTTAAAACACAATTTCAGGCCAAAAAAAAATTAATTTCAAGAAATTAAAATCTGGCTTTTTCTCAAAACGGGGTAAATTATAAAATCGAGGGATTATTTTTTGAAATTCAAAATAGATTGGGAGATATTCAGGGTTCTCTAGAGCCTTATTTGGCAGATTGTGTAAGAAAAAATGGTTTTCAATTAATGCACAGATAACAGTTGCGGCCCTGATATGATTTTCCTGATCTACAATAGGTAGATCTGCCATGGAGATACTCAGACCTTGGTGGCTCAACTCTTGATACACATCATGGTTTTGTTTTCAGTTAATACACAGACAACAGTTGCGGCCCTGATCTGATTTTCCTGATCTACAGGAGGTAGATCCGCCAAGGAGATACTCAGATGTTGGTGGCTCAACTCTTGATACACATCATGGTTTTGTTGTCGAGTATAGTAAGGATTGAGATCTGTTCTACATGTATGGCTTCTGCGAAGGAGTCCATTGAGGGATTTAGCAGTGTCAATATTCCTACGAGCTTGGTTTCATTTTGATCCATTAAGTTAGAAAGAAAGTTGGAGAGTGGACAGAGATCTAAAACCACTCTTGTTCTCGTTAATTGACCAGAAGGTGGAGGCAAGAGAGCCATTATCCCTATCAAACTTTATGCCAACCACTTCCACATTAGTTTTAACCCGTGAGTGAAAATTTTCCACTATGACTTCGATAAAATGGTTTGCATGGCAATTTCGTTTTCTTTTTATTACGTGGTTTTTCTTATTTTTTGTGTTATAGTTTTTTGTTACGTTTTATTTTATTTTTTTAAATGTTATATGATATTTATGTTATATGTTACATTTCTTTTATGTGTTTTAATTTTTAATGTATAATGTTACTTTTTTTTTAGTATATACTTTAATGTTATGTTTTCTTTGTGATGCATGTTATGTTTTGGATTGTAAATTTATGCTATAGGATTTTTTATTTATTTATTTTTTTTTTTGTTAAATTTGTTTGTATATATATTTCAGTTTGTAGAATATATATTTCTTGTTATGTTTTTCTTTTATGTACATCTATTTATTTTACATTTTAGTTTTGTAAATATTTCATTAATTTTTAGATTGTGTTTTATAATTTTTTTAAGAAAATTGCCATGGAAAATTGTCATAAAAAAAATTGATGTGAAATTCATTTAGTGATTGGAGCAAATTGAGAAAAATTTGTTGTGATGGTCCACTCGAACAACACCTTTCAAAGCAAGAATACATATATATATATATATATATTATAATATATATATATATATATAAATAATATATATATATATTATATATATATAAATATAATAAAAATTTATATTTGCTAATTTTTTTGGAAAAGGTATTGATCAATTTGAAGATTGGACTGGTTATTTGTTCATAAAAAGAGTGCATAGTTGTGTGTACTTAACTGTCTGTTCAAGATTTTAGCTATAGAAACTACACAATTCTGCAGCTAACCAACAATTCTGTAGTTGAAAAATAATTCTGTAGCTATGTATTTAACTCAATGATCTACTTGTCAACAATGCATTCTAATCAGAAAATCATGATCAAAATTATTGGTTTTGTCTAATGATTATGTTTTCAAGCATGATGCAGGAAAGAAGAGAGGCACTTTATCTGCAAGATTGATTGATGAATTTTTGATTGAAGATTCTTTTGTAGGAATCATTAAGCATTTACAAATAATAGTTCTTTATCTTTATGAAATGATATGATTCAAACATAAATGGAGGAAATTGTTTACTTGTGCATATCATCATTCTTTTAGAAATCAGGTTTATTATCGCAATTGTGAAATTGGACTAACCATTTGAAATGAAAACACATCATGAACCTGTCAATTATGCAAATTTTTCATATGTACCTAGAGAAATTGACCACTTCTCTTTAAACACACTTACATTTGTTGCAATGTTAGCGCCATGTTTATTTTTAGGTTCCAGGGTAATCGGAGAATTAAAGGAAGCCAATTTATGCATGGTTGGTTTTCTACAACCAATTTCAAGAAACATATACCAATTGAATCCATTTCTATCATCCATAAATGCCATCATTTTTCCTCTCGAAAATCACAAGCTATCCAAGCATTTTCACTAAGCATCGTCATCACCATTTTCTTTGTAAAGAGTCACATGTTTCCTTCACATTTTCCATTTACATTTTCCATTCACATTTTCCATAATTTTCATTAATTAACCCATTAATAGAGACATTCAGCCCACTTACATGTTGATTTGTCATTTTGCTTTCCATTTGCTTGTTTACCCTCTTGTCATTTTCCTTTCCATTAAATAAACCTTGATTCACTGCAAAAATTTTCATTCATATCCCTTCCAAAATCATCATTTCATACTCACGTTAGATGATGGAGGATTCATTAAGGCCTCCCTTCTAACAAGTCTTGGCCTATCGACATCAACACATTATCTAGGTTCAAGGTTAGAGTCCTTATTAGTACCATGAGGCTTGTATGCATCAATGACAAGTTCTCCCACTGACAATAATGGGAATACATCAATGTCCCTTGATCGTTGTATCTTGCAAGTGGCTTGACATCAGCTCATTTATTCGCACTTTACAGGATGTACTTAGGTACCTTGGCACTCGTTTACATTAATGGAAAGTTTGCCTCGCATTGGTTAACGACATTCATCAATGGCCAGTAATCCAATGACTTCTCTTCATGCTCGATAGCAACACATTCATTGGCATGAATAGAATTGTACCATTGGGTTTTGTAGAAGATGAAGACTATATCATTCAACATTTTGCAGAAGATACAACAGATTTAGCAGCAGCAATAAAGAATCCACTTTCACCACCTCATCCACCATTTATGCAACCAAGAAGCAGATGAAATTCTACATTCTATTCCATGATCCAGCAGCAACTAAAACTTCTCTACATATGCATAGTTTGTCCACTTCCTAGGTAAGTAAAGGTATGTTCTTTTCTAGCTTTTAATCATAGAATTCCTTAGATACTAAAATTATAATTTTTGGAAAATACTTCACCATATTTCCTTTCTCATTTGAAAAAAAAACCGTAAACACCTTTAGTTGGGCGGGCAGGGACATCCATTTATGATTACTTCTTCATAATCACTTCATTCCATTTCACTTCATTTAATCCTAACAAACTTTTCCTAATCACTATGATTACATTATGGTTCAAAAGTTATGTGATTTGCAAATAAGGCCTAAATGATGAGCATATTATATGGCCAATTTAAAGATGCATTCTTAAATATGTTCAATAAATATTGCTGCAACAAAAAGAAGCAAGGTATTGATACACAAGAACCAATACCAATTAAGATTTGGTTGTCACACAAGAACCAACCAAACACTCTCATAGAATTATCAAATTGTGAATTTTATTATCCTAAAGATTATCTTTGGCCAAAAGAGTCATATGTGTAACACTCTTTTGAAAACAATCAACTCCTAATCCTTCTTGCAAATATTCTGATGCTAATCATTTTCTTCATCGCACCTAAAATCCTCTTTAGTGTCAATGAATGCATGGATTATTTGATGAATCGAATTCTTCTTCACTTGTTTTACCCTGACTGGTTTCATGTGTTTGTTATACTAGAATTCATATTCACTTCTCTTGATGATTACGATGCTAGTACAGTGTGTAACCAGTCACAATAAAATGGTTTGTTACACTTGTCATGTGAGGAGGACAATTCTACTATGCAGAGAATTTTTTAAACTATTCCAATTGATTCACCTATGTTAATTACAAGTTGGGAATCTGATGCTTTAATATGCTCTTATGATCATTATTCTATATTTGATAATTATCATTCATTTTATCATTTTCTCACCAATACATCCAATGAAAATTGTTTTACATTCTTCAATATTCATTGTTTAACATCTTACTATTCATATTTTTACTGAGTAGTTTATGCTCATCAACCTTCGCTTATGGTTATGTTAGGTCCTCACTGTATCGACATGACTGCTGAATATAATCAGATCTATTTTCCCTCACACAATTCTCATTATAATCCTATGCCTCTAATGGAAAATCCACGTTTTCAAATATTTCGGGGATTTAAGAGGATTATCATGAATTTTATGATCCAGTCGTTGAATGGTTGGAGCAATCTTACTCAACAAACTCCATTGCAATAAACAAATTTCAACCTTTCTCATGCTTTCTAAGAAGGATGACACAGGAGAAGCTGGATTTGCAAGAAGTCTTCGAGGTTTCTCTGATTATGGTTTGCATAGAAAAGGTAAGAATGTGAATTGGATGAAAGTAGTAGTTGTGAAACACTTTTCTACCTACAAGAAAAACCTTCTTTTCGTTGTGTAAGTTATTCAAGATCTCATCTTTTCTCTTGCACACTACTTTATATATGTTTCAATCAATCATATCTTTGTGATTTCAGGTCAAGAATGATTATGGTGGCTACATTGGAAATTTAATTATACGTGATCCCATCCTATTAGCTGTTAGGTTAGGAGTAGGATTAGCTTCATCTTAGTTTTCCCTTTTCTTGTACTCATCCCATGCTTATTCTCTTTAGTTTCTCTGAACCTTTTTTACTTTTCTTTTTCATTATGCTTGGTTTAGTTTTTCTTTCTTCTGCTTTGATTATTCTTTATTGTTGTGTCATGTATTTCCCTTTTGTTTACTAAGAAGACCTTACATGAAGATGCTCTATTGGCTCAGAAGGGAATGTGGCAAAATAGAAAAGGACTTTGAGACACTACAAAATTTGGCTAATGTCCTACTTCCTTTTCTGGGTAACATATTTTGGTCGATGATGTTCTGATGAAAAATACAATCCTTGCATTAAGAAAGCCTTATGTTGGACCATGACCTCCATGCCTATTATGGAAACCTTATTCCTGCACTTGGGTTTTTATGTTTCAATGTTTTCAAGATGATCCAATTAGGTAGAGAAGGACAAGGGGGAAATATAAATGAGAAAACCAATATTAGAGGTCATATATATGATTCTCTAAATGAACAACATCTCCTACTTTCAATAAGTTAGGATCCCTCTTCTTCCCATAAAGTATAGTTATATCACTATTCACATCAGTTTCAATGATCCTGTACTTAGCCACATTTTGGAAAGTTCCCAACAACCTAGCCTCATCCAGCCCTCCTAACCTGTGCATTGCACGGTCTGAGCCTTTAAACAACAATATTGTCTCTTGGAACTGAGAAATGCATAGTCTCTACCTCCTAGAACTTCATGCTTTGCAACATCAATGCATGATCCAAAATGGATTTAGTTTTGCCTCTAGATCAAAGTCTTCAAATGCAGATGAAAGTGGTATAAGAGCAGCAAAGCACAGTTGTTGGATCAGTTAGATCAACGAATGAGAGTGAGGGAGATAGACAACTAGGATTAAGTCATGCAAAATAAAGTTAAGAAATGAAGAGATCATATTAAGCACGTGGGTATATTTGGCAAGTGGTAAACAATATCTCGCGTGCCCTAAAGGCTGGAAATGGTATTTCTAATATTCATGCGATTAACCTTAGCATGTGACACATAGCATGAGAAAACCACTTTTGTCGTGTGCTCTCGATCTCATATTGGTCGTGCAAGAATTCACGCGAGATTGTGCGATAGCCATTTGATTGGATGGGTCACATTCATAGTGGATATCATTTGGGCTAGTTGGCAAGTGGATGATGCAATATCCATTGGATCATGTGCAATTGATCGATGGTGGGGATCGACTAAGACAGTTGGCGAACGGGTGATGCGATAGTCGTTGGATCGGATGGGACGTGGTAATGGATATGATAAACTTGTATTTATTTTAGTGTCAGGATCTCCGCCGAAAAAAGGGTCAGATGGTCGAGGTCAACCCCACGACCTTCAATCCTTTTATTTTATGTTATCGCATTATCCCACATTCAATGTAGATTGCAACCATATTTGGTATTAATACCATATCACAAAAGGGGAACCAATATGTTGAAAGGTGGGACTTGGTTAACCAAGCCACCAATTTCTTAATAAACCATTGTAGGTGTCGAACCCACCCTACCACCAGCGCGTAGACTGAGGTGGTTCTATGCATTCTGAGGCAGTTTTTGCCAAATAGAGGGTGGTTTTGTAGGGACAGAGGTGGTTTTTGACCATTCCAGGGGGTCTGAAGGTCACAGTGGCCAAATATGGTTGAGTTTATACTTGTTTAACTCGAAATCTCGAGCTGAACGTAGTGGTGATATTAATTTTCTTATTTGAGACTCTGTTTTCAAGCTCATATCTGTAACAACAATTTGAAGAAAAAATAAAGAGGTCAGCACCGGAAGCAGAAGGACCAGGAGACATAGCCAGAAAGTCTGGTGAACTCCTTTATTAAATTTGGTTGTGTTGATGTGTTTGAATGTGTTTTCAAGTTGTTTATGTGTTTATGTGATTCTCGATATTTTCGATCTGTTGCACTAAGTAACATAAGCAAATTCACACATAGTCTATAATACCTTTTTCATTAATGGATCAATTCTCAAGTTGATGAGCCTCGATATTGCAACAAGAATGCTCCAACTCCAAAGGCTACTGACTTTAATTATCAACCAGGGGTTTGTACAAACTTAAGAGGTATCAACACTATATGTGCAGCATACAATGTGTCCTTCCTTTGTTATCATCAGAGAAAATAAATGTTTCCTATTTGAAGGAATGAAATAGTGAATTTAAAAATGCTTGTAAATTAATGTGAAATCCTCTATCTACTTATTCACACACTTTGCTTGCAAAAGAACCCTATTTTAACCCTATTTGTCACATGTGATGATTTAAACTAACTGAGCATGAAATACGATCTAGAGAGTACTAACTGTTGTGTGCATGCATAGATATAAAAGAACTCAATTTTTAAACATTTTTACTTTATAAATGCAAACGCTAATCCTTCCTTGATCTTTGGTAGGGGGGACAGGTGTGGAGCAAGAGGGGTACAATGATTTTTATGGCTTGGAGGTCAAGTAGGGACATAATCCCAACTTCAATGATTTTTTCTCATTTCAGGCTCAAAACAGGTCGCTACAGGATTTCCTACAGGATGTACTAGTTCTCCTACACGATCCCTTGATTTAGTACAAGATGTTATAGATTTACTATACGAAATTATAATTCATCGAATGACCAAGAAAATCAAATCCAAATTGGATGGGACAATTTTTTTTATTGAATAGGATGTCTTAGGTCCCCATTCCAAGTTGAATCACTCAAAAAGACCTCTGTTAACCCATGCTAAAAAATAGTACAAAATTACTAGTCGAAAATGTAGAAATTCAAGAAATAGTGAGTTAGTAAATCTATAAAATGCCTAACCTAATCAAGTGAAAATGTAGTGTGGTAATTTTTGTTATGAACTAGAATGTTTTTGTGATCAAATTCAAGTGGAACCAACTCGATTGAAGCTTGTTAGCATTCTCTAAAAGTAGAAGACATTTACTATTCTTTGCCACAAAGGAGTTCTAGAAATCTAGATTTGGGAATAAGAAAGCTAATCCAAGTAGCTCAATGATTACTATGACCTTCCAAATATTTTCCAAGGACGAAATGTAGAAATTTCACCTGTAGAAAAAACCGATGTATGCAATGTCATAAAGCATAATACTTGTTCTACTTCTACAAAACATTAAGCAGAAGCATAATCGAAATCATGAGCAACATCAAGTAGAAACATGCATAACTGATCAAGAGAATTAATCACACATAACACAAGATATATCCAGGGGAAAGCACTAGCATAAAACCCCAACCATGTATTATCAATCAAGTGGAAATCCTCTTCACAATACAAAAAGAATTAGCTCTCAATCTATTCAATTCTCAATGAACTATGAAGATATATCTCATGAACCAACCAAGCCCTCTTTATATAGGATTTCCCTATGCTCCTTAGGTAGTTTTCTCAGGAAATAATAGCAAAAGCATATGCTATTAATTCCAACATACCAAAAAAAACCAATGGTCCAACTACGTATTCCTTGAGAACACTAGTTCCTCAACCATGCAAAAACTACTTACTAGAAATAATTAAGCATCTGATAATACACTGTCCCACATCTAATCTCAACTGGGTCTCTGATAGAACTAACATGCAACATTTATCCATAAGTGAATCCTCAGTTATCTAAAATAATAGTTGTCACATGCATGCAAGCATTAACAAACTATATTCTATTATTTTAACAACTTGTTTAAATAATTTAACTGAACTTGACTAGTAAGAACTAAGTCAATGGATTCTCTCATTATAGAACTCATGCTCATTCCCTCAATCAGTGGAGGAAACTCATGTGCACACTCACAAAGACTTCAAATTTGAATTTCCTTAATTAATTAACTCAACTGAATTAATTAATTAATATTTCAAACTGTTGTTAAGACCAAAATTATTTTTACTTCCTATAGATAGACTAGGGACTGCTATAAATAGGAAGGGACCCAAAAATACTATTTTTAGAACTTTATATTTTTAGTAGTTTCACCTCTCACCCAATGTGGCCAATGACCTCACTAGCCAAACTGCTATTTTTAGCAGGTCTAGTTTTAGCACATTTTAAATTTAGCATTTCTTGTTGCACACTTTTCAACACTCCCTCTGAACAAGAAAGGGATTATTAGCAACCCCGATCCTATCCCTATGGAACTCAAACACGCCCTTTGACAATGCCTTTGTCAAAATATATGCATCCTATTCCTCAGTCGAAATATATTGCAACATCATGATCCTCTTGACCACACAATCTCGTAGATGATGATAGCGGATATCTATATGCTTGGACCTGTCATGAAACACTGGATTCTCAAAGCGTTTAATGCAACTCTGATTATCACAATATATCACCGTCAGATCCATCATTTGACCAAAAAATCCCACTAGGATATTCTACATCCAGATGGCCTCACATGTAGCCTGACTTGCTCTGATGTACTCTGCCTCCGCTGAGCTAAGTGCAATTAATCTCTATTTCTGGCTATACCAAGAAACTACAGCTGACCCAACGTTGAAGATCCCTCTAGAAGTGCTCTTCCTATCTGATGGACTACCTACCCAATCTAAATTTGTGAAGCCTTAGAGCTTCACTCCCTCTATCCGCTTGTACCATAATCCATACTGTGTAGTGCCTCTGAGATATCTCAGCACATGCTTTGTCGCCTTCCAAAATAACTTGGTTGGCTGAACCATAGCTTGACTTTGCTAGTTCACTGCAAAGCACAAATCTGGTCGTGTGTTCACTAGATACATGAGTGAACCCACAAGCTACCGATAAACTGTTACAGCTACTAACTCACCTGAAGTAGCATCCTCGCTCCTCTATTTATCTACTAGAGGAGTCTCCATGGGCTTGCACATATCCATGTGGAAGCACCTCAGTATCTCATTGGCATACTTGCCTTGAGAAACAAATACTTCCCCATCTCTCTGCCACACCTCCATGCCTAGAAAGTAGTGCATGAGGCCCATGTCCTTCATCTCAAACTCTCTTGCAAGATCCTTCTTGCAAGACTTTATCAACTCATCATCACCTATCAAAATCAGATCATTGACATAAATTACAATAATCAATAGCTTACCATCTACAATGATGTGGTATAGGTTCACATCCACTTCACTTTTGGTGAAGCCCAACCCAGTGAAATAACTGTCGATCCTGGTATACCAAGCACGGGGTGCTTGCTTCAGCCCATACAATTCTAACTTGAGCCGACACACATGTGACTCATGATCAAAGGTCTCAAATCCTTTGGGCTGCTCAATGTATACCTCTTCCTCAATCTCTCCATTGAGGAAAGTTATCTTCACATCCATTTGATGGATCTTCCAACCCATCTATGCTGGTAGTGCTAGAATAAATTTGATCAATTAGTACCTTGCAACAGGAGCAAAGGTCTTATCATAGTCAATCCCCTCAACCTGTGAGAAACCATGGGCAACAAATCTTGCCTTATGTTTCTCAATACTACCATCAGCTACCTACTTTACCTTTTAAAGCCATCGGTAAGTAACCACTGACTTGTCCCCTAGTCTAGGAACAACATCCCATACAATGTTCCTCATGATAGAATCATACTCCTCTACCATCGCATCCATCCAAACTGGATGTTGTACTACCTCCTCAAAAGAAGAAGGCTCGGTCGCTACACGCTCCCTAACCAGGGCCATGTAGCCAGTGTATCTATCGGGAGATCTCCTCTATCTACGATAAGAGGATGGTTGACCCACATTCTCTCTTGCATCCTACATCAATCTGTCAGCTTCCTAAGAGTGTTTTCGTCCCTCTCTGGAAGACTCTCCAGTAGTGGAGATCTCCACGATTAGAATCTCTGCACATGGTTGCTCCGCATCATTAGGAGGCTCCTCCTCCTTAGGAACTAATAGTTCCTCATCATCACCATGCAACTTGATCTCCCTCTTAAGTGACTCTCGCATGGCTCGATGCTCATCGAACTTTAGATCCCTGTGCACTCTTGTCCTTTGACTGGTAGGCAGAAATACCTGATAGTTGTGAGGTGTATCCGTATACCCCACAAGTATTCCTAACTCAATTGTTGGGTCTAGATTCTTCTGAGCATCTTTGGTCATGTGACAGTAAACTAGTGATCCAAAGATACGAAAGTGACTTACATATGGCCGCTTCCCTGAAAAAACCTCTATAGGTGTCTTCATCCCCAAAATACGATGAGGACTTCTATTCTAAAGATACACTGCTGTATTGCATGCCTCAGCCCACAAATGAAGTTGTAGGCTTTGGTCATGCAACATCGCTCAAGCTGCTCCCAAAATAGATCTGTTCTTCCTTTCGGCCACCCCATTCTGTTGTAGGTTATGAGGTATTGTGAGTTCCTGTTTAATTCCTTCTGAAGCATAGAAGTCTTTAAACTACTGGGAAACATACTCTCCACCATTATCACTCCACAAGGCCTTTATCTTCCTCCCTAGTTCTTTCTCTTCCAAAGCTTTGAACTCACAAAACTTCAAGAAGGTTTGATCCTTCTTTTACATGAAGTAGATCCAACATCTACAAGAAAAATCATCTATAAAAATAACAAAGTACCTTTGCTTCATGGTGGAGGTTGTGGAGAAGGGCCCACATATATCTGAATGAACTCGATCTAGAACTACTCTTGCTCGACGATCCCGATCATGAAAGGATGCCTTCGCATACTTACTTAGAGTACAACCTTTGTATGTGCTTGTCTACTCCAGTTTGCACTTGGGTAGTCCGGTAGAAATTTGCTGCATGATCTTCAAGGCCCCATGATGCAAGTCGCCCGGTCTCCTATTCCATAACTCACCAATATATTGGCCATGCACTACTTCTGCCTTGGAACTGAGAGCAGCACAATCTTCTACCTGTAACTTGTAGAGATTATTAATATGAATCCCAATCTGTTTGGTCTATCCAGTGCTGATATGCCTTAGGAAAACCTTTCCCAAACTAAAGACTATATCATAGCCTTTATCCTCAAGCATAGTAATAGACACAAGATTCTTTTTCAGCCCTGGTACATACATAACATTAGAAAGAGTGAGGGGAGAACCATGCTCCCTCTGAAACATAACCGCACCTCTACCCAAGACACAGTACTTTCCGTCATCGCCCATCTCGATCCATATCTATAGATCCTTCTCCTCCAAAGTGCTGAAAATATTCTTGTCACCTGACATGTGGAAAGAAGCTCCACTGTCCAAATACCAAACACATGCCATGTTGGATGAAACCATGCATGCAATAAGCGAGAAGTCCATATCAAACTGTGAAGCTAGTGCATCACCATCAGATTCCTTGAAGGAACCTTTCTTCTTGGACTTCCTCTTTGGGAAATTATTAGCATAATGACCCAACTCATGACAATGAAAGCATCTCACCTTCGACTTGTCAAACTTCTTCCCTCCTTGAGAAGACTTGGAATGGGATTCCTTCCCTTTCCCTTTCTTAGCTTTAGAAGCTAAAGCCAAGTTCTCTTCATCATCATGTTTTGATGAAGAAGCTCCATCCCTGGTGCTCCTTCCGATCTCCTCCTGCATCAAATCCGACCATAGTTGTTCCCGGTCTAGCAGTTTTTCCATTCCATTCATTGAGTCCTAGTAGCTATGTCAACTCTTAGGAAGGCCAAGGAGTACTAGACTCACCATATCCTCGTCATCTATAGTGACTCCTACACTTGCAAGCTCATCTCTGCAGGTGGTGAGCTTGTTCAAGAATGTAGAAATAGAGTCACCCTTCTCACACTTGATCTTTTGAAGCTTGTCCTTCAGTGCCAACTTCCTTTGGTCACTGCTATTTTGATATAAATCTTTCAATGTTTTCCACATTGCAAATGGAGACTCCTTCCCATGGAGGCTTGAGACTATGTGATCTCGAACACCCTCCAAGAGAATTCTCCTAGCTCTAGCCACACACTTACCCCATTCCACCAGCTCAGTCTTGTTAGTAGGCTTAGGGACTTCTTGATCAATGAAATCCTTAAGACCATTATCTTCCAAAACTGCCTCCATGCGATCCTTCCAAGCTATATAGTTTGAGTTGCCATCAAGGGCATACTCGAGCCTCAAACCATTAAACGCCATCAATGAAATAGATGTGATAAGAACTTGAGATCTATATCAAGAATAAGAAACTTCAAGTTCCTCCTGCTAGTATACTGTTCTTGCTTGATCACCTATGCTCTGACACCATGTAGAAATTTCACCTGTAGAACAAACTGATATATGCAATGTCCTAAAGCATAATACGTGTTCTACTTCTACAAAACATTAAGCGGAAGCATAATCAAAATCATGAGCAACATCAAGCAGAAACATGCATAACTGATCAAGAGAATTAATCACACATAACACAAGATATATCCAGGGGAAAGCACCAGCATAAAACCCCAACCATGCATTATCAATCAAGTGAAAATCCTCTTCACAATACAAAAAGAATTAGCTCTCAAGCTATTCAGTTCTCAATGAACCATGAAGATATATCTCATGAACCAACCAAGCCCTCTTTATATAGGCTTTCCCTATGGTCCTTACATAGTTTTCTTAGGAAATAATAACAAAAGCATATGCTATTAATTCCAACATACCAAAAACAACCAATGGTCCAACTACGTATTCCTTGAGAACACTAGTTCCTCAACCATGAAAAAACTACTTACTAGAAATAGTTAAGCATTTGATAATACATTGTCCCACATCTGATCTTAATTAGGTCTCTAACAGAAATGACATGCAACAATTATCCATGAGTGAATCCTCAGTTATCTAAAATAATAGTTGTCACATGCATGCAAGCATTAACAAACTATATTTTATTATTTTAACAACTTGTTAAAATAATCTAACTGAACTTGACTAGTTAGAACTAAGTCAACTGATTCTCTCATTATAGAACTCATACTTATTCCCTCAATCAGTGGGACAACTCATGTGCATGCTCACAAAGACTTCAAATTCGAATTTCCTTAACTAATTAACTCAACTGAATTAATTAATTAATATTTCCAACTGCTCTTAAGACCAAGATTAATTTTACATCCTATAGATAGACTAGGGACTGTTATAAATAGGAAGGGACTCAAAAATGCTATTTTTATAACTTTCTATTTTAGCAGTTTCACCTCTCACCCAATGTGGCCAATGAGCTCACTGGCCAAATTGCTATTTTTAGCACATTCTAAATTTAGCATTTCTTGTTGCACAATTTTCAACATTCATCTCCTATTCGTCCCGTTTGTCCATCTATTCACTTAATCCCCTCTGATGAGATCTTCGCCATTCATCTCCTGTTAGTCTTGTTCTTCCATCTATTCACATAATCCCCTGCGATAAGATCTATGCCGCTCATCTTCAATTTTTGTTGTTCGCTAATCGATCCAATGGTTCCTATGCATTGTTGCCTCATTACATCCTCCCTTCACTGATTTTGATCTTCGATTTTTTTTTCCACTTGACTCCTTCTTGAACTTTGTTCGGCATATCATTTACACACTGCCACTTCTGAGCTTTGATTTGGTTATTCAATCAGACTCTAACACTACCGATCATCAAAAACCCAAGAAAGTGGAAATAGATTTAGTTTAGTTTCCTTGCTTACTAATTAGTTTTCTTTGATGCTCTTTACTTCTGTAACTTAGATAGTAGCATTAGGTTAGTGTTGATTTAGCAGTTCTACTTATCATAGATTTTTAAATGGTTAATTAGGATATGGTGCGATTTAGCATTACATGTTGTTTTCTTCATTACTGCAATAGAGTAGCTCTCTTAGAATATATTTACTCTTCTTCCATCATAGAATCAAGCTTCTTCGAACTCTATAGAAGTTTGGCTTGGAACCCCTGGGGTCTATCGCCAAATGAACAAGTGACAACAGGCAAGACCTTCACTTCTACTTGTGCATATATCATTTTCACCTCCAATTTTGTACAAACCCTGGGTTGATAAGTAAAGCTTGTAGCCCAGGAGTTGCAACATCCTTGCTGCAATACTGGCACTCGCCACTTTTCTGCGCCATTGCTGGGGAGGTGTTAGAGTAGAATGTGATTAATGCTTTCTTTTCTTATATTTCTAGTCTTCAACTTTCTTCCATTAGTTTATTTCTACAAAAGTAATCTAGTAGCTTCCTTTCTTTTATTTGTCATTATTTTCTTTCCTTTCCATTCTGCAAGTAGAATTTCAATTCACCAAGTAGTTTCTTTTCTATCAGTAGTTTTCATTCAATCAACAATTTCATTTCTACAAAGTACTTTCCATATTAAAAAACAACCTTACAAAAGCCAAGCCAAAAACATTTCCCTTCATTCCTCACAGGAGTAGGGACAATTTAGGGAAATTCTTGTGAAATACCCCCACTGCATCCAACAACCAACCTTCTCTCTTCTTCGGTGGTTGTGAACTAGAGGAACCTTTAGGTGAGCAACCTGACATATTTTAAGAACCTATAGGGGAAGAAGAAGAAGAAGAAGCCATTCCTACTGAGCCAATGGCTGAAAACCAAAATTACAGAGGAAATAGAGAGAGAATTGAGGGTTCCTTCCCCATCAGGGAAACCAATGGGGACACTAAGATGAAGAATATAGGCCCCTCTGCTCTACCTTATTTCCATGGCCTAACCATAGAGGACCTTGACACTTTCCTATTTGAGTTTGTTGTTATATGCCGAACCTATGACTATGCAGATGATGAGAAAAAGTTAAAACTGTTTCCTTCTACCCTCAAGGATGCAACATTGCATTGGTTCATGGGTTTACCTAGAGATAGCATCACAACTTGGGCTCAGATGAAGCAGCTTTTAACAAAAAATATAGGGACTACTGTAGGTCAAAGGATACTAAAGAAAATATTTTCAGGATGACCATGGGCCAGGATGAATCCTTAGAAGAATACGAAGAACGATTCTAGCTCAGTTACAAAAGGGCTAGATGCACACTTGACCCCGAGTCACTAAAGTTGGTCCTGCTAAAATGAGTAAAGGAAGATCTTCTGGATACCTTACATCTGTTAGTAGGAGGAGATATCTACCAATTACCCTATGAGGATATCCAAATTCTCTTTAGAAACCATTGTAAGGCAGCCAAGAAAAAGGGTAGGAGTAGTGAACCTATGGCTAGTACATCATCTTCCAACTCATCCATCAAGGGTGAAATTGGAAATATGTTGGAAGATTTCAAAAGTGAGCTGTTGCAAACCCTTTCCTTGCAATTGGAGACCATGAATATGAAAAGGAAGCAAGAGGAAGTAGAGAGAGCCTTAACCATATTTTGTCCTAGATGCACCAGGAGGCATCCTAGGAACGAATGTCCATTAAATTGCATTGAGATTTGTTAGGTTTGTGAAGAAAACCACTCCACAGACAAGTGCCCTTATTTACCCGCACTCAAAGTTGTATATCAAGGCACTGAAGAGGTCACTGAGCAGCTTTGCTACATCAACCAAAGGAGACCTCCTGGGCCTAGACCATACCAACAGGGTATGCAAGGGTTATCCCATGCATATTACAACCCCAACCAAACCACAACTATACCTTCTTAGGTATCCCCTACTCATCCTCCCTAGTCTACACCCCCTCTTTGGTCCTGTGCATCTCAGTATCATTCATAGCCAGCCAACCAGTCATTTCAACCTTATGTTCCACCACAACCTTAGTGGAATACCCCACACCAGGGGTGGAGACCCTAATGCAACAATGCTCCAGCTCTATTGCCTCCACCACCTACCCAACCACAACTCCTACACTCTGCTCCACCCAAGAAAATCCAGATGCCTTCCTAGAAAAATCTAAACTCGAACAATATGCAAGCTCAACAAGTATACAGTGGAGAGACATCATATCTAGCTTACGTTGTAGACATCCAGGAGATCAACTTAAGATATGGGAGAATTCTCCCAGATAACCAACCTCCCTTGCCACATAGGGAGGTTGAGGAAGAAAGAGAGGAAAGCAACCTTAAAGTAAATCCACCCTTTCCTGAGATATTAGCCCAACCACTCCAGCCTACCCTATAATAACTTTAACTTCTGGGAGAATTGAAAAATCTGTGTAAAGATCCCCCTTCTCCAAGCAATAAAAGATGTTCCCATTTACAATAAGTTGATTAAGGAGAAATGATTCAAGCATCTAGGAAGAAGAAAAAGGGATGACCCTACCATTAATGTCATTAGGTAGCTATTTGACTTAATGTTGGGGCAGGTAATATGTCCAAAATATTTGGACCCTGGAAGCCCTATAGTAGATGTGCACATCAATGGCAGCATTTTTCCACACACTCTAATTGATCTGGGGGTTTCCTTTAATGTGATGACCAAGGACACCATGCTCAAGCTCAACCTCCAAGGGTCACTGAGGAAGACCACAACAATTCTACAACTTGCAAACAGTTCCACAGTCACACCTGGGGGAATTGTGGAGGATGTGATGGTCTCCATTGACTCCTAGGAGTACCTTGCAGATTTTCTAGTTCTCTAGCCTAAGGCTAAGCTTACTAGTTACCCTCTCATCCCTGGGAAGCCATGGTTGCCATAACCAATGCTTACATTAGCTGCAGAGATGGGAATATGACCATCAAGAATGGGCATATGTCCAAGCAGTTAGTCCTATACCATCCTGCTCAACCTTGTCTAGAGCATGATTGATGAGCCCCAAAAATGGATGATTATTTGGGCTCATTCAACCTCCTAATTCGACTTAATCCACCATTCTCATTAGTTTATTGCATGTTTTTTATTATATTTATGCTAATAGAGTGAATTGGGTTAGTCATTATGCCGCAAGTCTAATGTGTGCTTTGTGTAGCCTTTTTGGTCAATTTAAAGACAAAGTCAATGGTTGAAATGAGCACTCGGTAGCCAAATTCGTGGAGAGTATTTTTAGGAAGGTGTTCCCTTCATTTATGGGCCCTTACCTTGAATAATCCACCATCATCTCGGAGTTCAAGGGCCACCAAATCAATTAACACAAGGGCAGCCAAGCAAGTCAAGTAGGACTACTGTTAACTACAAGTCTTGGGCAGCCGAGTCCCTAAAGTTTAGGAGGACTGTTGGGGTCCTCAATTTGTATAAATAAGAGGGCTTGGGCATCATTTTGGTTAGCTAGTAGTTAGTCATTTTGTATTCATTTTGTAGTCATTTTTTAGTTCGATTTTTAGGTAGTAGATTAGCTTTGCTTTCAGCACATTTTTAAGTTCTTCTTGTGGACAGTTTTTGGAATGTAACATTTCTTTTGATCAATAAAGATGAATCCAGCTTCACACCAGCTCTAAATCTCTCTTAGGAGGCTGTAGCTCTTGGGGTTGGGCCCATCTCAAGTGCCCAGTACCTCCTTTGTTCACTTTCATGTGTCTTGCTACATTCTTAGAATAACATCTGCTATTTAGATTTAAATATTGTGTTGTTATTTAGGTTGCTTTTGATGATTAAAATAACTTTTCATGCTCAGATTTAGCTGATAGGTTGTTAACAGAAAAAAGCTTCAAGAAAAGGGCTATCAAACATCTGTGGTTTCACCTCTCCCTTAGTGGGATTAGGAGTTGTGACTAGGATGACTTTGCTGCCCACAAAAACACTGATTTTGCTTTGCCATGCAATCACTAGTGTTTGATTTTCATGTGTAGAAGTTGGTTACAGGTTCAGACTTTCATTTTATTAGTTTCATGAGATAAAATACATGGTTTCATTGCAGGTCACACTTCTGTTCATTCTCTTTACTAACAGCTAACAAATTAGGTCAACGTAACTAGGTCTTTGAATTTACAAGTCTTTGTTGGTTCAGATTGGAAAAACAACTTGCAGAGCACCTGTACCACTCCTTCATCTGCTTATTCTCCATGAGCACCATCCACTCCACCCTCTACTTAAAATCCTTACCTCACGTTTGCCACATTTGCTCACATAACCCTAGTTTTCGTGCAATCATTGTTTCAGCCTTCTTTGAGCCAACTTAGCCATATACACCTTCTCACCACTCCATCCACCAGCCCCTGGGTCACTCCAAGCCCCTATCTTACCTCCAGATCCATCCATGTACCTTCCCTCACTCACCCATCGTCTAAAATCCAATTTTTAAACATCCTGTAGAAATTTCTGAACATCCTGTAGAAATTCCTGAACATCCTGTAGAACCCCTGCAGACTTCCTGTAAAAGCTCACAAATGAGGTTTCTTGATAGCCAAACTTTGTGAAACTCTCAGGAAGAGTGTTAGGGACTCCTTAGACCCTCTTTGAACCTTCCCAACCTTTTGCAAGCATTTCCTCTCGCCAATCCACCTCTGCACAATCAAAAGCTAGTTAAAAGCACATGCATGATAATTCTGACAACTTATTCAAAAATACAAAAAGATGTTTTCTTCAGATAGTGATAAATTAGACACATACATTTTACCTTCCTAGAAGTCAATGGCATCTCTTTCAGTAGCTTGCATCCTCTTTTTCGCTTCAGTAGGGCTAGTTGGTAAAATTAGGGTTTGCTAGGGTTTGCATTTCCTTTCCGCTTTTCAGTTTCTTTCCGCAAGTAGATTAGCTTCCTTTGAGTTAGCTTTCATGCATCAGTTAAAAAGCTTCTTCTAAGAGATCATAGAAGTTGGCTTAAGCTCCTAGCAGACTCATGCCAGCTGACCAAGTGACAGTTGCAGCAAGAGCTAGTACTTGTGCATACAACACCGTCGCTTCCAAGTTTGTTACGAACTACCTGGTTGATAAAATTAAAGAAGGGAGTCCCAGGAGTTGCAACATTATTTCTGCAATACTGGGGCTCACCAATGATTTACCTTTATGGTTGGAGGAGGAGGAAGAAGATGAGGCTTTTTCAGCCCAACTTTATGCTTTAGAAGCAACCATAGGAGGAGGGCAGCAAGATGAGGATGACTTAATTGAACACCTGCTCCAAAGTCCAACTCCTAGTTCGTTACCATTAGAAGAAGAAGGGAAACCCAAAATAATCATCCAATTGACTTATTCTTAGAAAATTCCAACCCACTTCGTGTCAAAACCATAGAGTTTGGCCCAGAGAAAAATTTGAAAATTAATCCATCTCTTTCTGCTCTTGAAGAGGCAAAGCTATGCAACATGTTGAGAGAAAACCTAGAAGCCTTTGCTTAGAGTTACAAGGAAATGAAGGGAGTAAACCCCTCAGTGTGTACTCACCACATATACATCAAAGAAGGTTGCAAGCTAGTTCGACAACCATAAAGGAGGATGAATCCAGCTCTTAAAGATCTATTCAAAGAAGAACTACAAAAACTGCAAGATGCAGGATTCATTTACCCTATCTCTAACAGTGAGTGGGTCTCTCCTTTACTGTTAGTTCCCAAGAAAAATGGTAAGTGGAGGATTTGTGTCAATTACAGGGAGTTGAACAAAGCCATAAAGAAGGATCATTTTCCCCTACCCTTCATTGACCAAGTGCTAGACAGCTTGGCAGGGAAGAAGTTTTTTTCTTTCCTAAATGGATTCAGTGGGTACAACCAAATCCAAATTTGCCTAGAAGACCAGGATAAGACTGCATTCACCTGTTCTTAGGGTACTTTTTCCTATAGGGTCCTTCCTTTTGGCCTATGCAATGCTCTTGCCACTTTCCAAATAGTAGTCTTGAGTATTTTAGCTGAATTAGTACATGATGTAGTGGAAATATACATGGATGATTTTACACCTTATGGTTGTGATTTTCAAGAATCCCTTACTAATGTAGGAAAAGTATTGCATAAATGCATTGAAATGAACCCGTCTCTTAGTCTAGAAAAATTTGAATTCTTAATGGCTGAAGGGACCGTGTTAGGTCATTCAATATCTCAACAAGGAATGTAGGTGGACCCAAACAAAATAGCAATCATCAAAAGGGTCCCACCTCCACAAAACCAGAGGAGTGTCAGGAGTTTCTTGGGGTTAGTTAGATACTACCAAAGGTTCATAAAGGACTTCAGCTAGTTGGCCTCTTTTTTATTTGGGGTTTTGGCCAAAGATTCTGAGTTTATATGGTCAAAGAGCTATCAAGAGGCCTTAGACATTTTAAAGGGTAAGTTAACCACTGCACCAATTCTTCGGGGCCAAACTGGGCCCTCCCTTTTCATATTCATTATGATGCCTCACACAAAGCCATAGGAGTAGGCTTAGGCCAGGTAGAGGAGAAATTGCCCTATGCCATTTATTTTATCAGTAAGAACTTGTCAAAGTCTTAGCTAAATTATACTGTGATCGAAAAAGAACTCCTGACTATTGCGCATTCATTAAACAAATTTAGGCATTAAAATATAGGCAACCAAACATTTGTGCATATTGACCATGCTGCAATCAAATATTTAATGAACAAACCAAATGTGAATGCTAGAATTATAATATGATTGCTTTTATTACAACAGTTTGATCTAACTATTATTGATAAGCCTGGTAAGGAAAATGTTGTTGCAGAATTTCTATCTAGGATGAATATGCCTGTAGGTGAAGAAGGAATGGTGGATGACCAGTTACCAGACGAGCATTTGTTTTCTATTTCAATTCGCTCCCCATGCTTTTCTAATATAGCAAACTATTTGGTATCAGCACAGTTCCCACCAAACTTGTCGTCCAAAGAAAAGAGCAAGATAGCTAGCAAAAGCGCCCCCTTCACCGGGATTGGGGGCAATATTTTCAAACTTGGCCCAGATCAAATCTTGAGAAGGCGTGTAAGGGAAGAGGAAGTTTTTGACATGTTTCTGACCTGTCATGATGGGCCTTATGGAGGTAACTTTGCAGCAAAGAGGACAACATTCTAGTTATTATTGGCCCATTCTTCATCAGGATGTGCAAAAGTACATTAGTTAGTGTGATCAGTGCTAGAGGATGGGAAAGACTACTCCAAGAGATGAAATGCCCCTACAACCTCAAGTGACTTTTGAGCCATTTGACAAGTAGGGCATGGACTTCATTGGGCCTATCAACCCTCCTTCAAAGCGAAAAGAATACATTATTGTGTGAAGTGATTATTTGACTAAGTGGGCTAAAACCAAGGCGATTAAGGTAGCAACATAAGAGAAGGCAGCTGAATTTCTAAGGGATAATGTATTATACAAATTTGGGTACCCTAGAGAGCTAGTCACAGACTAAGGCAACCAATTTACCTCCAACATGATTGAATAACTACTCAGCCATCACAAAATCAAGCATAGAACCTCCACTCCCTATCATCCACAAGCTAATGGGCAAGTGGAGGTGATCAACAGGGCACTGGAAAGCATCTTAACAAAGGTAGTGAGAAAAAATAGGAAGGATTGGGCAGAGAGACTAGTTGAGGCCACCTCGGCCTATAATACAACATGGAAGACCACCACTGGATTTACACCCTATGAGCTACTGCATGGGAAAAAGGCTTTTTTGTCCATTGATTTTGAATATAACACATTGAGGATGGCAGCCCAACTAGATTTGGATATTAGTCATGCACAAAAAGAAAGATTGTTCCATTTGAATGGCCTGGATCAATTCAAAATGCAGGCCCTCCTACATACAGAGATAGTTCAGCTTCAGAGGAAGATCTGACATGATAGACATATTAAGGAGAAGTAGTTTCAAGAGGGGATTGGGCATTACTATATGATTCTAGGTATAAAGACTTCAAGGGAAAGATAAGGACAAAATGACTCAGACCTTATGTGGTGGAAAGATGCCATGATAATGGTTCAGTGCAAATTAGGACTATAGATGAAGAAGCCATTCCATTGCTTGTTAATGGACACCAATTGAAAATGTAAAAGAGGAACTTATCAAAAAAAGAGTTATTTGAAAATATCAATAAGACAATGATGATGGTGGAGCAAGTTCTAGCTCCTCCCTCATCAAGTCATTGAAAAAAGAATAAGGATTCAGGTGAAAACATCAATGAGGCACCTGAGTCCCATCTTTGGTTTGAAAACCTCATGAGGTGGCCCAATGATGAAAAAAAATGAAAAAATAACAAGAAGATCCCTGGGTGAAAACCTTCCTTGAGGCGCCCAGGGAAAACATCTAGGGTGAAAACCTCTCTAAGGCAGCCTAGGTGCTTTTTCAAAAAAAAAATAAAAAAATACGTAATTTTTATTTGCAAGTGGGCGAGAAAGACAATCAAGGAGCAAAGAGAAGATCCAAAGGGAACACTGCCTCACATACATTCATCTCCTCCACTCTTTACCATGCATCCCTCCATCAATTCCATTGTTTTTTCACTTCATTGCTTCTATTTAAGCAAAGACTATGTTTTCTACAGGATCCCCCGAAAACCTACAAGAAGAAATCCAAGGGTGAATGGTAGGTTGGTTAGTTCCTGTAGCAGCCTATCCCACAGAGTATCAATCATCAGCTACAAGTCTTCACTAGGATGATCTAGGAGCTCCAGACAATAGAGGAGGAAGAAGAATGACCATGTAGCAAATAAACAACGCATCACATCTGATCTTCGATAACTACAGCATGACATCGAGATCACAGGTAAGTATCCCGCTCACTCACTCATGTGCATAATTTGATCAAAAGTTGTAAATGTTATGAGGTATTTGGTTTATAAGTGAAAAGGTGGCCAGTTTACTTGGCCACCTTCGTTCAGTCATCACATACAAAACCGGGTGTCCTCTCACACGTGGCCGCAGTCAACTCAAAGACAAAGGAGGAGTAGGACAAGAAGTGATTAACTACAGACCTACGAGGTGGGAGCTGATTATGAGGAGTGGGAAACAAAACATAGTTTGCATGCATTCATGCATTCCACCTCCTTGAAACTCCATCACTCAAGTCGTGTTTATAACTCTAGCCACCCACCGGAAGTAAGGACCCATCGTTCTACAATAGGATTTCTATAGGAGCATGCACATGAATTCCTACAGGAACAATCTACGGGAGAAGTCTACAGGATACATAGAGGCAGTCTACAAGATAGGCATAGAGGGGTTCAAGAGGGGATATCACGAGAATTGTCCACTGCCACCATTTTAAATAGGTAGGATCTAAAAATCCATCCCCACTTACAAGGAAATGAACTAGAAATGCTCTAAAATCTAGTGGATAAACAACTGTGGGAGGTGAATTACATAACAGGAAACTCTGTTTTCTCCTGAATTTAAAATTCTTGTTTCAAACCTCCCATTTCTTCCTCAAGCCTCACAAGAAAGATGACAGGAGGGTTTAATAGGAGAGAACCCACAAACACAGTGAGGATACAACACCCCCAAGTGCTTGAAATATTTATAAGACACCAATGTATGTGGTTTTTTGAAAACTTCATAGGGTATGATGATGAGGTGGCTCAAGAATTTTCTCATTCCCTCACTCCACACAGAAGAATCCATGCCACTATTATAGTTAGAGGGCTCACTATAGATCTCACCCCAGAGCTCATCAGTAAGGTCACCACACTTCCCCTAGGAATTCCATGGAGAAAAGAAGACAAAGTAGACGATTAGATGGCAAAAAGGAAATTCTTTTTAGAAGGTGAAGAACCTACAGAGGATAAAAATGGAGTAAGGAGGGACAGTCTACCATACCCATGGGGTGAGGTAGGTTACCAACTCATCAAATATATCTCATGTGAGGGTAGATATAGTGTTGTTTATGGTTACCATTTTAGGATGCTTGAAGAATTAATATTTGGGGTAGAAACAACAGTTCGTTAAATACTCAACATACCCTTTTCTTGATGCAATCACTCATAAACTCCAGCAGCAAAGTAACGGCAAGGGAATTCCCAAAAATTGGCTCACCATGGGTTGATCAAGATCCTCATTGAGGATGCCCTCCAAAACCTCAGGATCCCTATAACATGGTCAGTCTTTAGAGACTTACCAGAGGATGACATCAAAACCCTCACCTATAATGTAAGTCCTTCTATCAATTAGGTGGAGGAAAAGCAAGAAGAAGAAGATACAGAGCTAGATGGGGATGAGATGGATGAAGAAGAAACTAATACAGAGGAACATGATGAAAGAGAAGAGAAGGAGGATGATGTTTAAACAGAGGAGGAAAAGAAGGAAGAAACTGATGGAGATGAGAAAGAACAACAAGAGGAAGAAGATAAGAAAAACAAAGAGCTAAGTTGCGTAAGGGATAGAGAAGCAATAATGAGAGATCAACTTGAGAGGGAAAATG
>APFE031725344.1:11195-41323 GCA_000404065.3 Pinus taeda | reverse complement strand
GTGTTCTTTGATGTGACTGTCTGTTTTTCTTGTTCATGCTCATTGTTTTATGATACTGATATGCAAAAATAATTCAAAGTATAAATAAGGAAGAATTGTTAAAAGGACTAGATAATACTGATTCACCCCCCCTCTCAGTATTATTTTCAACAGGACCATGTGGAACATGTTGACAGGGTGATACAAGTATTGGAGGAGAAACAATTATATGCAAAAAGATCCAAATGCTTCTTTGGAGTCCAAGAGGTGGAATATATGGGTCATATTGTATCTCATGAAGGAGTTAAGGTAGACCCTAGCAAAAATAAAGCCATTAAGGAATGGAAAATGCCCACATCCATAAAGCATCTGTGAGGATTTCTCGGGTTGACAGGGTATTATCGCAAGTTTGTTAAGAATTATGGAAGAATAGCAACACCCTCTAACAACACTATTGAAGAAAGATGCATTTTCATGGACTCCATAAGAAACAAAGGCCTTCAAACATCTTAAAGAGGCAATGTGCCAAGCACCTGTCTTACCTACACCGGACTTCACAAAAACCTTTATTGTGGAATGTGATGCTTCAGGAAATGGGATTGGTGTTGTTTTAATGCAAGATGAAAGACCCATTGCTTTTGAAAGTCGTCCAATCAAGGGAAAGTTTTTACACAAAGCTATTTATGAGAAGGAATGTTGGCAATACTACATGCACTTAAGAAATGGCGACCCTCCCTAATGGGAAGACACTTCAAGGTAAAAACGGATCATGATAGCCTTAAATACTTTTTAGAACAAAGATTATCCTTTGAATGAAGAGCAACAAAAGTGGGTCACAAAGATGTTGGGTTATGACTTTGAAATCATCTACAAAAAAGGGAAGCAAAATGTGGTGGCAGATGCACTCTCAAGAAAGGATGAGGATGTGGAAGCATTGTTGTGCGCCATTTCTATTATCCAACCAGATTGGATAAACGAAGCAAGAGAGGAATGGAAGAATGATGAAGAAGTGTGGGCACTTATTCGAAAGTTACAACAAGATTCCAGGACATCTGATACATTTAGTTGGCAAAATGATTCGTTATGGTAAAAAGATCGCTTATACCTCTGTAAGAATTCCCAACTCAAACAAAAGATTCTTATGGAATTGCACACTTCCCCCTTAGGAGGGCACTCAGGATTTTTAAAAACTTACCACAGGGTTAAGAAGGAATTTTTTTGGGATGGCCTTAAATCGGATACTCAAAAGTTTGTGGCGGGGTGTTTGGTTTGCCAACAAAATAAAGTTGAAACAATTAATACCCCGGGTATATTACAACCTTTATCCATTCCAAGCCAATGTTGGGAGGAGGTTTCAATGGATTTTATCACAGGTTTACCCAAGTCTGAGGGAAAGAGTGTCATCATGTGGTAGTTGACAGAATTACCAAGTATGCACACTTTTGTCCACTGTCACATCCATTTAAAGTCAGTACAGTTTCTACTACATTTATGGAAACAATTCAAATGCTACATGAAAACCCAAAGATTATAGTAAGTGACAGAGATCCCATTTTCACTGGAAATTTTTAGATAGGATTGTTTTCTTGTCTTGGTACTCAGTTACCTCATAACTCATCTTATCATCCTCAATCTGATGGGCAAACTGAGATAGTAAACAAATGTTTGGAAGGATATCTTTGTTGCTTTATATCTGATAAACAGACACAATGGGTCAAATGGTTGCCTTTGGCTGAATGGTAGTATAACACTTCCTTCCATACAACAACAAAAATGATCCCATTTATGGCACTTTATGGATATCAGCCACCATCCATCACATCATATTTAAGAGAAAATTCTAAGGTTCAAGTAGGGGAACATCACATCGAACATAAACAAAAAGTCCTCTAACTCTTAAAGGATAACCTCGTGTTGGCATAGAATAGAATGAAACAACAGGCAAATCAGCATCGCAATGAAAGAATTTTTGATGTAGGTGATTGGGTATTCCTACGACTACAACCATATAAACAAATGTCCATCAAGCAAGCTAAGAAGGATAATAAATGATCACCAAAGTATTATGGTCCATACAAGGTGTTTCAAAATATTGGTACGATGGCATAAAAATTGGAGCTTCCTGCGGCTTCTCGAGTGCACCCAGTTTTCCATGTTTCATGTTTAAAGAAGGTTATAGGCGACAAGCTCCCAGTTTAAACAATATTACCAGAACTTGACGAGGAAGGAAAAATTATATTGGAACCAAAAGCAGTCACAGAAACAAGAACTCGACAGCTACGAAATCAATCAATTTTTATTTAGTATCTCATCAAGTGGAAGAAACTTATCCGCTTGAAGATTCCACATGGGAGAGGCATGAGAATTTTATACAGAAGCATCCAAGAACTACTCAAGCGTTGAGGACAACACTTTTTGAAGGACAGGGGCTTGTTTAGGTCCTAAATACTAGTGATTACCCCATTAGTATTGTAGTTGTATCCCTTATTAATATTGTTGTGCCCCTATTGTCCCCATATTGTTATTATTGTGCCCCATAGAATCCCTCTATTGTTATTTTTGTGGCATTATATTATTATTGTTAGGTTGGTTGGGTTATATTGTGACTCCTTAGACTCCTATATATAGAAATGAGGTTTTGTCATTTGAATCATCCAAAAATTGTTCATTTATGTAATGTAAAGGAGGTTTCCCCCTCAAAGAGGCTAAATTCTAAGGCATTGATCTATTTTTTCTATCTTCTTGTGAGATGGTTTCATAATAGACTAGAATTGCACATTGTGTAGTTGAAGAGAGAGACACTTTGAAAAGTATGCATGTCATATCAACAAGGGACAAGGCAAAAGAAATGCACAGTTGCAGTGATGGAGAAGCGAATCAAGTCAAAAATTAGTTAAGAATGGATCAACAACAAGTAATGAGTATTATGAGAAGATAACATGCATAAATAGACTAATTTTCATTGATAATAGGAATGTGAAAGGACTTAGAATGTGAAATGACACTAGAAAAGAATCATGTAAGAGAGGATTTCCACATGAAACAACTAAATATAGTAAAAAGAGCACTTGTTATGTAAAAAACAGGGTAAAATGACACTTACAAAAGCAAAAATGACAAAAGCGAAAGTAAAAGAAGCAAAAAGTGATAGTTATGAATCTTACTTAAAATAACAGTGCACATGTGACAAAATTTTTCTTTTGGTCAAGGAATGTGAAGATCTATAAAGGTGATTGTGAGAATGATCTTTAGGATAGATTGTTATATAGGTGAGTACTTGTCAATCTAGGGTTAGGATTTTGTGCATGCATACCTAAAATTTAGAAGCTAGGATTAGAAACTGCCACTTGTGACCAAGTCAATTTTGACAAGTGTGCCACACAATAAACAAGTGTTGGGAAGTTACTATCCAAAAGTGATCTGATAAAGACATCATAAACAATTATTAAGGAATTACAGACTCATGTGCATGGATTTTCCTATGTTACTTTATGCAATGGATCAATAAGATTGCGAAATACCTAGACAATGAAGCAATTAAAGAAGCATAATAGACAACACACATAAACACAACAAGTTTAATAAGGAGTTCACCCAATACTCCTGAGCTACATCTCCTGGTCCAACCTTCAGTGGTGACCTCTTTATTATGTCTTCAGAACAGAGTTTTACAAAAGTATGAGCTCAACTTGAGTCTCAACGCACAACAGATACAACAACAAGAGTTTTTCTTGAACCACTCAAGCCTCTCTGAGTACAAAGACTCTCTCTATCACTCCATGTCTCTATATTTTCTCTGTCTCAACACTGCCTGCCTCTGTCTTCTATTTTCTATGGCTTTAAACCCAATCTGCGTTGCCTGTTCGTTTCCTCTTCTCGGCTTTCTATCTCTCAGCCTCTGTCCACTCGAATCCCCCTTTTGAGAGTTAATAATCACTATATAACGTCTTTAGGGGAGGTTACCACATGTTCTGCAATGGATGAGTGCATTGGGCCTTTGAAATCCTGGAAACGACCGTTCTCTATTTACACAGAGAAATGTGTTCAAACGCAGGAAAAACCAAGAAAACATTGTTCTCCAGACTTCCAATATTCATAAATCTGTCCTATTCTCCTATCAAGTCTGCCTATAAGTTGTTATTGCATGTCGCAGTGCCCCTCTCCATGGCTTCCATTTGTATTTTGAAAATACTTAGAAACACTAAAATCCCGTAAAAATGGCTTTGGGCAGATTTGAAATATTATTCATTTTCATTCCCAAACCCCTTCGGGTCTGGGTTTCATTGCGTCGGTGCTTCCCTTCGCATTTCATTTAATAAATGAAACATGCGAAAATACATAAAAAATGATAATCGACGGATCTCAAATCTTGTTAAATAGCATTTATATTGTGTGTGTGTGTGTGTGTGTGTGCATATAGCTCCACTCCATTGTGTTTGTCGATTGCAATATTGCGATGCAATTGATCGCAATCGCATATCACGGTAACCCCGTGCCGTTTGGTGAGCGCTCTATTTGTATTTGCCGACTGTGATTCTGCGATGCAACGTGTGCCGTCGATCTATGTGTTGTGCTCCGATTTCCTCCGAATGTCACCGCCGATTTGTGATTTGCCGATCGGATCTGGATTGTTGATCAACCAAATCTGATGGCTCCTGTTCATTCACTGTTCAAGCCACCAATAGCTCTGTTTTCACTATTTTCTTGTGTTTTTCACCTCCCAATGTTGGCATTATGATGTATGTGTTATACTTGACAACAATGCACTTGTAGCATAACAACTCACCTATATATGGTAACTAGATGAATCTACAGAAGAGATATCAAATGTGACAGAATGCATGACAGTAGTGTTTACAAATGTGATGAAATGCAGGGCAGCTTCAAGGAATCAGTTCATAAGGCAACTCACTCAGATGAAAGTATAGCAGGTAAACAACAAAGAATTACATATCAGTCTTCACAGAATGAAGAAAGAAAGGTATACGTAGGTTCACCATTGACCAAGCTGCGTATACATGTAGGTTCACTATATACAAGTCGCATATACGTACACATGCACTTTCACAGAAGGAAAAGCGCATATACCTTGGAAAACTAAATTTTTGGTCCGAAGTATTTGGTCCATGGTATTTTGATCCATGGTATTGGTCCAAGGTATCTGGTCGAGGTATTGACCCTAGGTATTTGATCCAAGGTATTGGTCCTAAGTGGTTTTCGTCTATGGTATTGAGAAAGGCCTAAGAATATAAAAGGAGGAGAAGATCATTAGGCGAAAGTGTGCAAGTATCGAATATATGATAAAGTGTGAGATCTAATATGTAAGATATTGGCTTATGGTGTTGTGCTTGATCTGAACCTTATCGTTTGATGAAGGATAAGATCTAATCATGTATCAGGATCTCAAGGCTTGAAGTGAATTGTATTTATGTGGTTTAATCATTTATCTGAATAACTGGCGCATGTTGTAGTCTATAAATATGATGATCTGGGTATGACTGAAGTCTGGAATAGTTGTAATGTTTAAATCATCATTTACGGATTTGTACGCATGTTCAGTTTAGAAAAAGAGCATATACACGTTGGTTTGCCTTGAGGAAAGCGCGTATGCACGCAGGTTCGACACATGCAAGTAGCGTATACCTTATAAAATATGATTTAGTTGCTTTTGTTTGTTGTTGTAATGTTCTCGGTTCTGGCTTGGGTTCTGGTTACTATATTCTGGTAACAGCATTCTGAATGATCAGATTGATGGAGTGATTGATTGATTCGATTGTGGTTGGTTCAAAAGGATATTGGTTGAAGATTGATTTTGTTGATGGATCCAGTCTGAAAATTTATGAAATGTGGTCCCTGGAAGAAAAGAGAAGGTTGTAGCCTTATGTAGGCTAGCACCTACGTACTAGTAAACATATTAGCTAGCACAAGAGATAGGGGGTTGTAGCTCCCTTCCAGTAGAAGCTGGAGAATGAGAGAAGGTTGTATCCTTCTACAGATAAAAGCCTGCATACTAGTATAAGACTGCACCAGTACAAAAATTGTAAACATAATTCTCTTATTATTAAAAGAAGACAGAGACGATTGCAGCAGGTGGATTTCACCCACATTGGGTTTCCACCTTATATCTTGGCGTTCATGTGTGTTACTTCAGTATGATGCTTTATCCTGCTTTTACTGCACTGTCTAATGAATTCTTGATATACTAGTTAAAGTTCAATGCATGATAATTTGGGTAAATCAAAAGATCTCTGCATATACGCTAGTTGCATTAAGTACAGTTGCGTATACACGCTAGTTCACTAAGCTGGAGTAGCATATACAAATTAGTTTTGAAAATTAAATTATTGATCCAATAATACTGATTTAACCCCCCTCTCAGTATTATTTCCAACAATTGGTATTAGAGCAGGTCCTTCAGAAGAAGCTTGATCGCTTGAAGGAAGATACATCATCATGAGTAATCAAGAAAGCGGGGGATCCATCAGACTGCCAATCTTTGATGGGAGCAACTTTGTTTATTGGAAGGTAAGAACCACAGCCTATCTTCAATCTCTTGGAATAGATGTCTGGGAAATCGTGGAAGGAGGATATACATTTCCATCAACAATTCCTACAGATACAGTAAAAAGAAATACGAAACGAATGCCAAGGTTATCAATACATTATTGGGAAGTTTGTCACAATCAAATTTTTTCAAAGTTATGCAGCTCAAATCAGCCAAAGAAATATGGGACAAAATCATTCTAAGCTACGAAGGAGACTCTTAGGCAAAACGTGCTAAACTGCAAACTCTCAGAATTCAATATGAAACTCTTAAGATGCACAATGATGAAAGTATAGCTAGTTACTTCTTACGTATAGATGAGATTGTTAATTGCATGAAGAATCTGGGTGAAGAGATAAAGGAAGTTACCTTGGTTGAAAAAGTTTTAAGATCCTTATGTACTAAATCTGAATCAAAAGTATCTACCATAGAAGAAAAGCATGATATGCAGACTATTACTATGACACAACTTCACAGAATCTTAACTGCCTTTGAGATGAGAAAAGGAGGTCCATCAGATATGAGAGAAACCGCATTTAGATCTTCAGCAAAAGGAAAAGAAGAACTCAATGAATCAGGACATATTTCAGAAGAAGAAGAGTAAGCAAACTTTGTCAAGAAGCTTCAACGGGGTTCCAGAAGATTCAGAGGTAAACTACCTTTCAAATGTTTTTCCTGTGGTAGAGTCAGTAATTATGTTTCCAGATGTCCTCATAAAGATAAATATGATAAAGGGAAGGAATATGAAAAATGGAATAGAAAACAAAGTGTAAGTAAAAAGAGCTACTATACTTATGAAGATAGCGATGGTTTATCAAATAATGATGAAGATGAAAATAGTAATGACTATAGACTTCTGATGGATTATGAAGATGATTTTTGGATGCTTTAGATGAAGATGATCTTTATGAAGAAATCTCTAAACTCAAAATCTGCTTAGAAGAAAAGAATATGATTATAGATACCTTGACATAACAACTTGCTAAAAGAGAAAAACACAATGAAAAGCTAGAATGTGAAATTGTGGGTCTAAGAAAGGATATTGAGAAAACAAAAGCTCTCAATCTTAGATTTGCTAAAGGATTAGAAACCTTAAATGAAATTATCAAAGTGCAGCGCTCTCTTATAAATACAGGTCTTGGATATACTAAAGAAACATCTCAATCACAGAGGTGGTCAACCTCCACTAAAAGCTATCTTGATGCAGCAAAGAGCAGTGAACAGTTTGACAATCGTCAGCAAAGGCATAAAGCAGATCACCAGGTGAATCAAGCTCAATTTACTTCAAGGATGAGCAGAAGCCAAAATCAACCTCAGGTAAATCATACCCAATTTTCTTCAAAGATAAATATCAATAGAAACTACAATGAACAGGTCAGTAGATTTGATAATCACAGGAACTTCTTTAATGGTAAATGTTTCTCATTTCATAATTTTGGACTCAAAGCTACTCAATGTGTTGCTTACAAAACTCTCATGACTAGAGAAGCATGAAATCAAAGGAATGTGACAAGGATCAAGAAAAGTTCCTATAATAATTTTTCTTTTCTTGAAAATGAAAAATAATGCTCAATCTGTAACAACTTTGGCCATGAAGAAGGTGAATGCAAGAGTAAATTTCAGCAAATAGCTCAAAAGGAGCAAACTCGATTAAATCCAAAAATATGGAGAAAGAAGGAACCACAAACAGAAAGATGTAGTATAGCCTTGTATGCAGAAGGACAAGAAAACCAGTGGTACATTGACAATGGATGCTCAAAACACATGACAGGTGATAAAGAAAAACTACACTCATATAATTCCTTAGAAAAGGAAAAGAGTGTCTCATTTGGAAATGACACTCCTGCTATCATAAAAGGTAAAGGCTCTGTTTTCTTGATGTAAAAAGTTAAAGTTGGGAATGTTATGTATGTTGATGGCTTAAAGCATAACTTGTTTAGTGTGAATCAAATGTGTGACCAAGGAAATGAAGTAGTGTTTCGATCAAATGGATGTGTTGTTCGTGAGCTTGATACAGGAGAAATTGTGATCAAAGGGAAAAGAACTCCAAACAGCCTATACATACTCAAGGGAGGACAACAACAGTGCTATCTAAGTTTTTCTCAAATAAAAAAAGCATGTAGATTCCAGGTTGTTCATGATCTTCCAAATATCAACATTCCTGAAAATACTATATGCAAATCATGTCAATTCGGTAAGCAAACCAGATCTCACTTCATAGAAAAGGAAGGGTTAGCTAGTAAGCCTCTTAAACTTGTTCATGTTGATTTATGTGGACCATCAAGGAAAAAGTCACCTAGTGGAGAATAATACTTTATATTATTCATTGATAATTTTTCTAGAATGTGTTGGATAGGTCTTATAAAGCATAAAGATGAAGCATTTGAAAAGTTCAAAGCCTTCAAAGCTTTGGTTGAAAATGAATCAAATCACAAAAACAAATGCCTCAAATCTGATCGAGGAGGGGAATTTACCTCGGATGAATTCTTTGAATTTTTTGAACAACATGGAATAAAAAGTCAGTTCTCTACCGCAATGACTCCTCAACAAAATAGGGTGGTAGAAAGGATGAACAAAATTGTTCAACAAATGGCTCGTGATATGCTAGATGAATTTGGAACTCTTGCAACCTTCTGGGTGAAGCTGCATTCGTCGCCGTCACTATTATCAACCAAGCAAATGTTCGAGTAAACAACACTCAAACTCCACATGAACTTTGGTATGGTAAAACTCCTACTATAAAATACTTCAAAGTTTTTGGAAGCAAATGTTACATAAAAAGCACTGATGAAAAACTTGCTAAGCTTGAACCTAGAGCAGATGAAGGTATTCTTCTTAGCTACTCTTCCTAAAGTAAAGGATATAAATGTTACAATAAAATACTTGGGAAAATTATTGAAAGTATTGATGTTGTGGTTGATGAAGCATGCAAAAATCCGAAACAGATAAAAACCGAAGATTATGACAATGAAGAAGATGAGAATCATTTTCCCACTTCAAATCACACTGATTCTGAAGAAGAAACCAATGAAGCAGTAGAATAAGAGATAACGATAGAAGAAAAGACTCCATCTAGGTATGTTCAGAAAAATCATCTAGAAACTCAAATTTTAGGGGAAAAAGGGGCAGGTGTGCAGACTAGAAGAACCATTGCCAAAGCTTCAAGCTATCTAGCATTACTATCTTCCACTGAACCTCAAAATGCAAATGAAGCATGCAGAGATGAATGTTGGGTCAAGGCCATGAATGAAGAACTTGAGCAAATCGAAAAGAATAATACTTGGGAATTAGTTCCTAGAACTCATGATAAGAATATCATAGGAACTAAATGGATATTCAAAAACAAGTTGAACGAAAATGGAGAAGTTATTAGAAACAAGGCTAGACTTATTTGTAAAGGATATGCTCGACAAGAAGGTATAGATTTTGAAGAAACTTTTACATCTGCTGCTATACGTGAAGCCATAAGAATGTTTCTTTCTCTTTCTAGTTTTCATAAATTCAAAGTATACCAAATGGATGTAGAATCGACCTTTCTTAATGGAGAATTAGAAGAAGAAATCCATATTGAACAACCAGAAGGATTCATTCTTGGAAATGATGAAAAACTTGTATGCAAACTCAAAAAATCTCTCTATGTTCTAAAACAGGCTCCAAGGGCATGGTATTGCTATCTTGACAAATATCTCCACCACTAGGGTTTTTCAAAGGGGTCAGCATATAACAATCTATATACAAATATGGACACTAGTAAATTGCTAATAATTGTTGTGTATGTTGATGATATCATTTTTGGTAGCAATGAAGAATCCATGAGTCAGAATTTTTCTTCAGTAATGCAACAAGAATTTGAAATGTCCTTGCTTGGTGAGCTTACCTATTTTCTTGGTCTACAAGTTCAAAAAAATAGAGATGGCATTTTTCTCTCACAAACCAAATATCTCAAACAGATCTTGAAAAGGTACGGCATGGAAGATTCTAAACCATTATGTACTCCAATGGTAACAGGATGCAGTCTTAGCTCAAATGATGAATCAACAACAGTATATCAACCAACTTACAGATCCATGATTGGCAGTCTTCTTTATCTAACAGGTACCCAACCAGACATTGTGCATGCAGTGGGAATATTTGGAAGATTCAAAGCAAATCCAAAGGAATCACACCTTCAGGCAGTCAAAAGAATTTTCAATTATCTTCAAGGAACATAGAACTTTCGCTTATGGTATCCTAGAGATACAAATCTTACACTTCATGCATATATAAATGCAGATTGGGCAGGAAGTGTTGATGACAGAAAAAGCACTAGTGGTGGTGCATTCTATATGGGTTCCATGTTAGTGTCTTGGTTCAGCAAGAAACAAAGCTCAATTGAATCATCTACAACTAAAGCAGAATACGTGGCTACTACATCTTGCTGCACATAACTACTTTGGATGATGCAAACCTTGCAAGACATTCAGATCACATGTACTCCACCCATCTCCATTCTATGTGATAATACAAGTGAGTCCAATCATGCACTCCAAGACCAAGCACATACCCATCAAATATCATTTCCTACGTGAACAAGTGCTTGAACAAAAGGTCAAATTGGAGTATGTTCCCTCCAAAGAATAGCTTGCTGATATATTCACTAAACCACTGCCCAGAGAGACATTTGAATATCTAAGACAAAAGCTGGGAGTAGTTTATGCATCATCCTGCTGTTAAATCCTATTTTTCATAGAAAGGTGGTTATATGCGAGTTTCATGAAGCGTAGTCGCCTACATACATGATTTTCTATGGGCTCGGTCGCGTATATGTTGGTTTAAAGAAAAGTAGTAGGCCAGACTCAGGAAAAAGGGGTCTGCTATGGTTCTGTCAATTACCTACTTTGATTGATGATGGTTTCAATCTATTGATAACATGTGGAAATATATTGGTCCTCATAAAGTTGTTGATAAATTGATGTATATCTGATTGATGATGATGCTTTGATATCTCTTACTGACATATGCAATGATCAGATCTGACAGTGAATAGGTGGAATAGGTTCAGGGGGAGGACATGTTTGATGATATTTTGGGAACTAATGATGGACATATATACGTTGCTAGTATGGATGATGTTGACAGATGTTGTTGATGGTGTAGATCATATGATAGCTACTGATGACTATCATGGTCTTGTTTAAGATATTTGGTCTTTGTTATATATGTCATGTATATCTTTTAATGTAACGGTCATGAAAAGACCTAATTTGTAACCCCACTATGCATGGGATGGATGATGTAACATTTCTTGTTTTTGTCATGTATAAACAATTGATATATCCCCACTTGGTTGGGAGATGGATGTATGTATGAGTCATTGGTCATAGGAAGGTCATTTGTGATGTATGTATAGATTCATGTTCTTCTTTTAGAACATCTTTCTGTAGACTTTTCTTATGCTTAGGGGGAGCATGGACTCAGTCATGGGAGCTCAATCAACACACTTCAGCATGTCAGAGAATTCAGCATGCACTCAAGAGGAGCATGACCCTTTGCTCTTGATGTCAAAGGGGGAGAGTCACTTGGTGTGGTTGTTGCCATCAAGTCCAAAGGGGGAGATTGTTGGCATTATGATGTATGTGTTGTACTTGATGGAAACCCACTTGTAGCAAAACAACTCATCTGTATATGTTAACTAGATGAATCTACAAAAGAGATATCAAATGTGACAGAATGCATGATAGTAGTGTTTACAGATGTGATGAAACGTAGGGCAGCTTCAAGGAATCAATTCAGAAGGCAATTCACTTAGATGAAAGTATAGCAGGTAAAAAACAAAGAATTACATATCAGTCTTCACAGAATGAAGAAAGAAAGGTATACACAGGTTCACCATTGACCAAGCTACGTATACACGCAGGTTCACTATATATAAGCCGCATATACTTACACACGCACTTTCATAGAAGGAAAAGCGCGTATACCTTGGAAAACTAAATTTTGGTCCAAAGTATTTGGTCCATGGTATTGAGAAAGGTCTAAGACTATAAAAGGAGGAAAATATCATTAGGCCAAAGTGTGCAAGTATCGAATATCTAATGAAGTGTGAGTTCTAATATGCATGATATTGGCTTATGGTGTTGTGCTTGATCTGAACCAAGGATGAACCTTAGCGTTTGATGAAGGATAAGACCTAATGATGTATCAGGATCTTGAGGCTTGAAGTGAATTATGTTTATGTGGTTTAATCATTTATCTGAATAACTGGCGCATGTTGTAGTTGTTAGAGTCGGTCTTGTCAGTCCTCCATCAGAGATCAAAACTCTTTCTGCATTTCATTTTTAGGTGTCTCGCTCCATCCACTCAGTTGCATTTCGCTAGGGGCATGCCAAAATCTGACGGGAGGGTCTTGTCAGTCATTATCCCCTTACCCCTCATCTCTGGCGCCTGCTGGCCTAGGTCTTTTCATCAATGTTTATTAAAGCCCATGAAAATCAATGTTTGATCTTTTAATGGACGAGAGTCATTTCAGTTATTAGGTCTAGGGATTAGTCAATTTGGTCTTCAACCATGTCCAATAAAGCCATGTAGGCCAGAGGGAGGCCCTTACAAAGTTGTGATTTAAATATTTTCATCGTCATATTGACAGATTACGACTGTTCTTCAAAACTCTGTTTTGAAGAAAAGTCAAACAATGTGTTATTTGTGATAATTTTCAAAAACGTTTCTAGTTGATCTCTTCAGGCGCAATCATGTTTTCCTTGGCCAAATGCCATGTCAACAACCCCTGCAAAAAAAAAATTGCCAAAAATTTCATCATTTTAGCTAAAAATTCAAAGGGAAAAGTGAAATACAGAGTTGAATTAAATCAGGAAAAAGTGCCAAAACAAAACATTACCAAAGTGGGTTTTGAAGAAACAAAAATCAAAACCATGACTCCAAATGTCTTTATATAGAATTTCCACAAGAAACAATGTCATTTTGCACACCAAGGTTAGAGAGAAAGCATTTCAAGTGATTGTGAGAGCTAGCGCACGTTTTGAGTGAGGTTGGAGGTGTTTTCACAAGCGCGGCGCACAGGCAGAGGGGCGCAGCGCACTGGGTATGTTGCGCGGCGCACACCCATAAAGGCCCGATTTTGCTCCAAATCGCAACAAATCGCCTTTGAATCTCTTGAAATTTCCAGGTAGGGTCGACATCTCGGTTGCTCATCAAATTTTGTGAATATGATGATGGTTTATGGCCGTTTATAGTTGCAATAAAAACTCCTAAACCCTACCACTTGAAATCATCAAAACCATTGTTGTTAGGGTTGCAAATTCGTTGTGATGATGCCAAGGTTCCTCCTCCCTTTCATCCTTCCCTTCTTTTCATCGTTCCCTTCCCCCCTATTCCATTTTTCCCATCTCTCCCTACCCTAAAATGTTACTAAACTCCTATTCCCTATCCCCTCCAGTCATTTGTCAAATGTAAAACCCCAAAATCCTACCTTATAAAATCCCCAAATCCTCCTACATGTCCCTAAACAAAATTTCTCCCTATAATCCCTAATCCCTTCCTATTATTCCCCTTCCTAACAGTCCCTTTTGCATTGTTCCCCTTGGTGGCAGAGTTCATAACAACACAAAGTTTCATACATCATCAAAGGGCAGTCCAAGCAGATTCCATATACAACAGTAATGGCATATGAGCATTCATCGGAGTATGAAGTGGAAACCCAAAGTGATTCATCCTCGGAAGAACAGGCTCCCCGGAGACCTCATAAAAGTGGCAGACATGTTAGGGATGAACCAACCACCCTTACAGAATTGCAGGCCTGCCCTCTTGCTATGTCATGTTTCCAACATCTGTCATGTTCTGAGTTTTGTCAAAGGTGGCTAGTGCTCGAGTTCATAATGAGTTGGCTCGTCCTTTTGTGCTTCACTTACATGGAGATCACGCTATCTTAGCCGGTGTCACCTTCACACTTACACCTGAAACTGTCTCATTAGCAACCGGCATACCGAATGTTGGAGAACCATGGCACAAGAAACAAAAGGTTGATCGGCAACATTATGAGCCATACATTAAGCCCGTTTTCTTGAGGTAGCTCAAAAGAGTCTTTCCATTCCAATATCTAAAGGATGAATATGCTCCACTAATGAAGTTAATCATGAAATATTTTAGCTGTGAGGGGAGATTCTCTCGGTTATATGCTTATCACATCAGGTTGCTCATGAATTTTACCAGGGTACGGATGATGAACATCCCATATTTCATTTGCAGGAACATAGAGAGGATGAACACCTTCATGCAGCACAAAACCACTCAGCAACAACTTAATAGTGTTTATCATTTTTCTCTTGTTAAGATTTTGGTGGTTCATTAGCTGGGATTACAGGGCATTACTTGGGATGATTTCATCACCTGTGACCTCTTCACAACTTCACAGGTATTATCAAAGGTTGAACATGAGATAGGTGGTCCTTCTCATCAGTATGAGTGCCATGAGGCCGCTACTATGCCGGTATTCATCACATATCAGAGAGGCAGTAGACATTTGTTTGCAGCAGCAAAGCGAGTGTTATCTCCACCCGGGGTGGAAGGGGCCTCGTTTCTGACATCGGAAACACAAGTACAGGACAAGGGCAAGGGGCCCATGCATGAAGAGGGGCCATCAGGTGAACAAGAGACCAACTTCATTCTCATTCATGATGATGATACAGATGTGGAGAGTGCCAAACTTAGAAGGACCATTCAGGAGCAACACACAGAGATCCAAGCCTTGTCTCTCAATTTGGAGAGGGCTAAGTGGATTATCAGGTACTTGGAGCAGAGGAATAAACAACTTGAAGACCAGCAGGAGATCATGGAGCTGCAAAACATCCACGAAAATCGCCAATCTGCCCAACATAGGAGGATTGAGCTCACTCCATTAGAGCAAGAGATTAACAATGACCGAGAGTCTTGGCTTGAGTGGATCAACATCCACCTTGAGAGACTTCTAGAGAAGGCCGACAAGGACAAAACATTATTGAGGCAGATGGTTTATCACTACAGGGCACAAGACATGAGTTCAAAGGCTCGAATAAGGAATTTGAAGGCGAAATTGAGGAGAGCGACAAAAAGGCAAAAGAGGAAAAAAGAGCAAGATCGGCTCTGAATCTTGGCTGAAGCCTCTTTGGCCCAGCATAGCACTTTATATAGAATCTCCAGCCCAAATTTCAAAAAATTTGGGGCAATTTTGGTCATTTGACAAATTTTTGTGCACAAACAGGGTTTTTCTCCGTGTGTGTCGCGCCACTGGCACGACGCTTATGATAGGGAGCTCCAAATCATGAAAGGTTTACATTTTTAGATTTAGCATGAAAAATCATGACTGCTGGTGCATGGCCAAGAAGTTTGGGCAAGTTTGAGTCCCCAGGAGGTCAAAAATACTCAAAAAATGACCTCTCTGCCCCTATTTTGACACACAGGAAGCAGTCTTGGGACATTGAAGTTGTGTAGGGGCAAATGAGCACCAAATTCAGAAATTCCACTTGGGTTAGAAAGTAGACAGGCAGGGATTTTTAACAAGCACACTTCGGTACAATTTGGACTTCAGAAAGTACCTCAAAATCGCCTCCAAAGTGGCGCGACGCATATAGTTTTGGGCGCGGTGCATAGAGACCCAAAGGCCAAAATCACTTCCGCTCCGCGACATTTCAATTCTCGATTTTCTCCAAGTGGGCCCGCTCATTTACACTATATTTTTCTCGGCACCTAAGGCAAAGTTTAAAAAGTATTTTCACTAAAGGTTGGCTTCTATCCAAGTGGCAAAGGAAGGCGAGCAGTCACCCAAACAATTTGTCATTTTTGTAACAATGCACCTATCACTAATGGTTGGCTTTCCATTTCCAGTTTTTAATGATTTGAAAAACTCCCCAGCTTTGGGTCGTTCCATTTCCCAATGGAAAAGTCTATTTATTGTATGTAAAACCATTTGCAAAGGGTTGGTTGTAATTTCTGGGAGACTGTGGGAGAGAAACTCAGCTACTCATTGTATATTTTGACAGAGAATTAATGAAAGGTAGCAGCTCTGGTTCACGAGATTCATGTGGTGTGAGTGTAGCAAATGTATTCTCTTTCTGTTTCATATTTATTTCATTATGTTTCACAGTTCATTCATATTCATTTCCAGTGAAATTTTGTAAGTAAGATAAGGTAGAATTCATGTTTATTGCTCTGCCTGTGGGAAAGTCTCACGTTCTGTATTCTTCTTCTATTGAGAAGGATTCATGTATTTATTCCCTTTTCACCCTCCTAAACAATCTTTCCATTTCACATTATTTCAAATTTAATTGCTAGACTTTCCGCTTGTCTTTCCTCATGAAGTAATCTGTGCCTTTGTGTTAAATTCTCTGCTCATGTTGTTCGTTGGTCCCATACATCCCAGAAACTCAGTCATTTATCAAAAATTGCCTCTTGTTTCCATATTTATTTACTTAGCATAAAATCAATATTCATTGTAAGTCATCTCAGACCATATCGTTTATTTATTTACTGAGTGTGACCCGGAGAGAGCCCTCTCCTGTTTTGGTAGGGCTAGCTACTAGACTGAGTGTGGTTTGTGGTTACCCTGAATTTTGCCTTCCTTCAGCCTAAGGTAGATTTAGGTGCTAATAGTAGTCTATAAATATGATGATCTGGGTATGGTTGAAGTCTAGAATAGTTGTAATGTTTAAATCATCATTTACAGATATGTACGCAGGTTCACTTTAGAAAAAGAGCTTATACACGCTGGTTCTGCATATCAAAGCAGCGTATATATCATAAATTTGATTTGAAGATCTGTACACTGATTCGCCTTGAGAAAAGCGTGTATGCATGTAGATTCGACATGCAAGTAGCATATACCTTACAAAATATGATATAGTTGCTTCTGTTTGTTGTTGCAGTGTTCTCAGTTATGGCTTGGGTTCTGGTTACTGTATTCTGGTGACAGCATTCTGAATGATCAGATTGATGGAGTGATTAATTGATTCGATTATGTTTGGTTCAAAAGGAGATTGGTTGAAGATTGATGTTGTTGATGGATCCAGTCTAAAAATTTATGAAACGTGGTCCCTTGAAGAAAAGAGAAGGTTGTGGCCTTTTGTAGGCCGACACTTACGTACTAGTAAACATATCAGCTAGTACAAGAGCTAGGGGGTTGTAGCTCCCTTCCAGTAGAAGCTAGAGAACGAGAGAAGGTTGTAGCCTTCTGCAGGTAGAAGCCTGCGTACTGGTATAAGACTGCACTAGTACAAAAATTGTAAACTGAGTTCTCTTATTATTAAAAGAAGACAGAGATGATTGCAACAGGGGGTTTTCACCCACATTGGGTTTCCACCTTATATCTTGGTATTCATGTATGTTACTTAAGTGTGATGCCTTATTCTGCTTTTACTACATTGTCTAATGAATTCCTGATATACTAGTTAAAGTTCAAAGCATGATAATTTGGAAAAATCAAAAGATATCTTCATATATGATGGTTGCATTAAGTACTGCTGCATATGCACGCTAGTTCACTAAGCTGAAGTAGAGTATACAAATTAGTTTTGAAAATTAAATTATTGATATGATAATACTGATTCACACCCCCTCTCAATATTATTTCCAACACCTAATAGTCTTCTCTGATGTTTCTAAGGGTTCTTCCCATGCGATTATTTTGATCTTTTGAATGATTTTTGAAGACTTAGAGAGTTCTTCGATCAATTTCGGATCACGCCTTCCCACTGAAAAGAATTTTGGACCACCAAAAGTTGGTTTCTAAGCATCAATCAAGTGAGGATACAACTCCCTCACTTGCCCAATCTCTATCCATTTTGCACTGCTAGGTTTTTGACCTTTGAGTCCAATTCTGAGGTACTCAACATCCCCTTTGCACGTAGTTCTCACCTTCCTGTCTAGAATTGTATCTTCCTGCAACTCATTGAGATATTCAGGAAACAGATCATCAATGGAAGGCAATTGACTTTTCTCTTCGGGATCTTCAATCAATGAATGTTCAAACAGCCGTAAATTTTCTGCATTTTCCACTGGATAGATGCGCATGTACGCAAGAAAATCAAGGTGGAAAGCATTTTTCACCAATTTTCTCAAGTATCTATAAAGGCCCATACCTTATTGGCTTAAGCTTATTTCCTTCACCTTGCATTTTGTCCTTACAGGTATACAGCCAGACTTGATCACCAACTTCGAAGCTATGCTCCATCTGATGCTTATCATTCCTTGGCTTGTACTTGGCTTGGCTCTTTTCCAGCTATTCTTGCATTGCCTAGTGATTTTCTTGGATCTGTTCAATGAACCTAGTTGCTTTGTCCACATCACTGTGTCCATCAAATGTTATGTCTTTTTCAAAGACAAAGTCCAAGGGAGACGTTGGTATAAAATTGAAACAAGTCTCAAAAGGAGATCTCTGTGTAGAAGAATGCTTGGCACAATTGTAAGCATGATGCATATAACGTAAATGTTCATCCCAAAGCTTGGGATGCTTGCTAAAATAACCTCGGAGCAACTGGATCACTATCCTGTTGACCACCTCTATTTCACCATATGTTTGTGGATGAAAGGTTGTGCTCTTCTTCAATCTAGTGTCCATTAATTCCCATAGATTTGACCAAAATTTCCCAACAAATCAGGAATCTCGATCAAATACTATGGAAGTGGGTAACCCAAAATGCACCCAAACATGCTGAAAGAAGAACTTCACTATTTGTTCAGCTGTGATCTATTTGTTACAAGGCATGAAAATACACATTTTGCTAAACATGTCCACAATAACATATAAACAGCCATGACCTTTTCTAGATTTTGGTAATCCTCCAACAAAGTCCATGGAAACATTTTCCCAAGGACGAGATGGAACTGGAAGTGGAGTGTACAAGCCTAGTTTTCTATTGCTAAGCTTGCTTTTAGCACACATGGTACACCCCTTAATATATCTAGAAACTATTTCATGCATTCTTGGCCAATAGCAGAATCTTTGTAGCTGTGCAACTATTTTACTTACACCAAAATGACCTGATATTAGAGAAGTATGTGCTTCCCGAATTATGTTAACTCTTTTAGTTTGAGGAATGCATAACTTTCCCAAATGATACAAGAGTTGGTCCTTAACATGATAATCCAATTCTTCTACTTGTTTACCATGACTTAAAGTTGCATATACATCTTTAAAATCTATATCTTGAGCATATTGTTCAATGTAGCTTTCATTCAATACTGAATTATGCTTAAGTATAGTAGATGCATTTATAATTGGTATAGATAGCATATCTGCAACCTTGTTGTGTATGCCTTTCTTATATCTAATGATAAGATGAAACTGTTGTAGAAACCCATCCACCTTGTTATAGCTCCAAATCTCACTCTTGAGGTTTGTGATGCTGCACTCATGGCCTAGGGCAACCCCTCCTTCCAGACCTAGTCCCAAATCTAAAAAACAGTGTTTTATTCCCTATACGCGACATTGCCCTGAGCCAAACGCGTGTATACGCGGGTTTGTGTATACCCAACCCACGTATATGTTTAAAAACACTTAAAAAAAATGAATCTCCTTAATTTCAGGCGAAGATCACGAGTTTTACCTGCTGATTACCTGTTAGTGCCCGTGGCCCAACTGTTCCCAACGAATTCCCAACTAAAAAACTACTTTGGGAGAAGTACAAAAAGGCTTCTATGGAAGGCCAAAGGGAGGAGAGAAGAGAGAGAAAGATTACTATGCTGAGATTTCCCTGACTAGGTCTAAAGATCCTTGTGCCTCCTGCACTGCCCCCATTCTACAGGAAACCCTTGTTTCCTTGTGTGTGTTGATGATTTCATACTACTTGAGATATCATGGAGTAAGTCATGGAAGGAGTTTGTTAAAGGCTTGAGACTAGACGAATCCGGGAGATGGTTCCGCTTGGAGCCTGTGAAAGGACGAATCAGGCGAAATTATTCCTTTTCTGTACTTTATTTGTCTATAATAAAAGAAACACATGTCTTTGTTCCTAATATAGATCTTCTTCATGTTTATGATATTCATGTTATGATTCATATGTGAACGGTTGTTTAATTGCCATAACTAACTACCTTTCCTTATAATATGAAGATGGTTTCTTTATGATGTTTAGTCCATATATTGTTGTACTTTCTTGAATTGATTGTTTCGTAGCTCAAAGGAGCAAAAGGAACTCCAAGAAGGGTTTGGACCCTGGAAGACTCTTCTCAAACGTAGGACCTCAGGTACGCCCCTTATCGTAGAGTTTGCTTATAGTAGCATTATGGCTGTATGGAATGTGTGTTTCTTTGCATAGATAACCTCCAGTCTGCTAGGGTATTCACCCAAGACCCTAGGGGAGTTTATCCCACAACAGAATTGGTGACTCCACTGGGGACAACACTATTGTTGTTCCTAGTTTGGGTGTATTCAAGCCAATCAGGGCTTAGCTGTCTGTTTATCTTCTGTTGTTGTGTAGTCAATGCCTGAATTGTGAACTTTGATCAGTTTTTTCAAGACTGTTTTTTGTTTTTCTTGGAAGCTTTTTTATATGTTGTTTTCTCTATTTACATAGGCGTATATACGCATCTTTCCTTAAGTGAACCTGTGTATACACATGTTTCCTTAAGCCTTGTCGCGTATACACACATCTGTGTGCAAACACAGTAACGTATATCTTTAATTTTCAAGATTTTAAAAATCTTTTTGTTTCTGGAAGATAATATGCTGGTCTGATTCAGTTTGGAACAATCACTGTTCTGTCACAATCTTTAGTTTTACATCAAGCGTCTTGTTTAAAATTCTCTCTTGTGAAAAGGTTGGTCTTGTTCACTTTTCTTGCAAACGTCATTTGTTTTTGCTTAAGCACACAAGGTTTCTCGCAAGGAATCTTGGCTGCTCTGTGTATTCAGGGCAAAAATATTGATTTCAATCTCTGTGTTGAGTTTTGTTTTAATGACTTTTGGTTTGCATGTTTGAACTATTTTTATGACCATCTACTTTTCTTTTCTTTTAAGTCGTTTGTTCACGCTTTATTGAAAGTTGTCTTTTCAATCTTTTGGTTTTCATTGCCAAGCTCGTCTCGCTGCTTGTTGATTGTTAAGAGCATTTCAAAGCACCTTTTTTGTTGAGTCCCCACTTGTTTTGTGTCATAAACTTGCAAAGTGCTTCATTGCCTATTTTTCGGTCATCAAGTTTCAGTCTTGTTAGAGCGTTTTCGAAAAGTCGTTTTTGAGTTGCTTTTGAAGGAAACTTCTTAAAACTTTGTTTTGCTTTCTTGAACTTTGTTTTGATTGAGTTTTCCTTTTTGTTGAGTGAAAGTGCCTATTTGTCTGTCTTCATCTTGCTTTTAGATCTTAGATGAAATAAGCAACAAAAACTTATATTCCATCTAAACATTTAAGTGGCAAATCTAAAATTGATAAACAAACAACTTTCATCTTTTGATTTAAGAGTAGTTTTGAATTTTGCATCGGCATGTACTTGTTGCATTAGGATTAGTTTGTGCATATTTCTAGGCATTTATAGTTTTGTTAGCTATTGTGAGTGTGAAGTTTGAAGAAAAGAAAAGAAAAAGTTGTAGCTTTATTTGAAGTTCCTCTAAACCCTATAGAAATTTCTTTTAATCGAAAAAAGAAAACAAGTGCATTTGCATGTAGTTTGGTTTTTATTAATTTCTTTTGCGTCAAAACACCACTAGTTTCACTTCCGTTTATCCCTTACTTAAATAACAACCCATTAAAATCAAGCGCAAATTTAAAATATACTAGAACTTTATATTTGTCGAGTTAGATACATCAACAAGTTTTAGGATATTTTAGGGCCTTGGATTAGGTGAGTGGAGAGTTAACTCTCCAAGGCCATTTTAAACTGTCAAACATAGGAGTCTGAATAGTGAGTGAAAATCCAATAGCGTTAGGAAGACTAGGAAGCTCTGGATCTGGGAGTGAAGCATAATGGTCTGTAAAGACAGGTAAGAGAGATACCCCCTCTCCTACTTGTCCGAACTTACCTCACGACTGTTCCGCCTGGCTTCTGATATGAGTTGGTAACCTTAGTTGCTACTCCTAGGGATCTACACAGTTGGCTGCGGAGGGGAATCCCGTGGCACCTGAGGTCGATGTTGTATCACTCTCAATGGTACTACTGGAGGGCACCCTTGCGATTCTTGGGGGCTTGCACTGGCGTAGGCTGTTGTTAGGAGGTCAACGTAACTTACTATGTTACCTTCGGTGATAGGACTGAGCCGTCATTATCCCAAACTATCTTCAGAAGGCCCCTTACTTCAATTTCTCATATTTTGGTGTCCCGTCCTAATCACCCGAAGCAGAAATACTTGGAAGTTGTTTGATTGGCTGATATCTTTAGGGACTTTATAGTGTGTGCTCTGTGCTCCTAGTTGGCCTAGCTTTCAATTTTTTGAGTCTTTAGTTAGATCTTAACAAAAAATTCAAAGTGGTTGACCAATCACCTAGACAGTCTCGAAGACTTCGTGGTCTTTCACCACCAAGTTTAGAGCCTTCACCTAGAAGGTGCAGAGGTAATACTGCCTGTGGGTTTCGTCCCGTGGCAGCTGACACATCAGGGATTGATCCTCCCCTCGGGGGCATCAGTGTTCAAGATAGACCTGGTACTTCCACAGGACAAGAGAGAAATACTCCAGTACTTTCTCAAGTTCTCTTTCGGACGGAAGATAACGTAGAGGTAGAAGAACTCTCAGAGTCGTTAGCGGCTCTGAATTCTCCCCTACCTCCTAGTCATCCGAAAGTATTACAATATGTTGGGTCTCCAACGGATCGACCGTCAAGTCCAGGTCACATTACGCACTTACCATCGATGACCACTACTAGAAGCATGGCTTCTACTACAAGTGCTACGACTATGTAGACTCCAATATCTGTACAAGGGGGGGGGAACTATTTCCATCCCCTCTGCTTCTTTGTTCGGGTCTTTTTCTAGCACATCTCTAGTTGGGTCTACCTCCATTCCTTCTACGAGTGGAAACTCCCAAACCAATGTTTTTAGTTCTGGATTTTTCCCATTTGGCACCCATTCACAGGGTATTCTTTCAGTTCTGATTAGTGCTGCCACGTCCATGATGGGTGGATCGGCTTCATTCCAGGGTTTTCCTTTTGGAAGTGGTCATATACCAATTCCAACCCAACAATTGGATCCATGCCTTTCTCTTCTTTAGGACAAGGTAGCAGTCCTTTTCAATGAAGGACTAACCCTACGGTTAGTAGTATGGGAACTGGGAATTCGTTTCTCAGCCAACAAGGGAATAGGTTGTACTCCATGGTTAGTTCATTTCAAAGTATTCCTCCCCTAGCCTCTGCTTGGGATCCTTATTAGGGGTTGTCCACTCCTTATAATCCTTTAGGAGGAAGCTTCGTCGGTTATGGAGGTTTTGCGGCTGGAGTTGGTCAAACTCCGAGTTGTGCTGGATCACAAGGCATGCCTTTTGGTTCAACTGGCTCTGTAGGTTACTTCGGCAGCCTGGTGCCTTCCAAAATCCAGGCCAATCCTTTCAGAACTTTGGGAGTTCTGCCCAGTCTGGGTGGAACCCCCAAGGTCCTCCTAAGCTTCCGTTTCTGGCAATTTTGAACTTGCCAAACCTCACAAAGTTAACAAATGATCCAATCAAATATAATCTGGCCTAGCCTCCAGTCCCAACCAAACTCCCTTCGGACATTCCAAAATTCGAAGGGAAGAGCGATGAGGACCCAGGCGACCATGTGACCACATTCCATTTGTGGTGCTCGTCGAACTCCCTTATTGATGATTCAATTAGGTTGAGACTTTTTCAGCGCACCTTGACTGGTAATGTGGCCAAATGGTCTATAGAGTTTCCAAGGGGAAACTTTACATATTTTGCTAACTTAGCTAATATTTTCTTAAATCATTTCCAGTTGCCCGTCCGTTATGATGCCGGAACTGAACTTCTGGCCAATTTTCGTTAGGACATGGCAGCTCACATTTTTGACCATTTTCAGGAATGGAGACGGAGAAAGAGGCTTATTAAAGCCGAAATCCCTCCGAAGTACCATCTCGAATGGTTTTTGAAATCTTTACAACCTGAGATCTCTAAGGATGTCTCGATGTCTGGAGTCTACTCCAAGGAGCAAGCTATTTTCAGGGCCCAGCAATTAGAGATCTACTCTCAGTTTGGGATCCTAAAAAAATACTTGCTAGATGCTCCTGGGTCGAAGGTTGACATAGTCAAGTCGAAGCCAGGTCCCCATGGGGATGGTATCGTTGGATCGGTAGACACGAATGCGGTGAACTTGTTGAGCCAATTGCAACAATTGTCATTGCAAACTGCTTCAAACAACAAAGTCACATCGTCTACTACTTCGTCTTCCAACCCTCTTCGATTAATGCCGTCCAATTTGATAACCCCAAAGGAAATCAAAACTCCAATGGGAAAAAGAAAGGACAAGGTAAGAAAAAGAATTAGGATGGGAAGGCTGACACAAATAAATCCGACAATAATGCTGGTGGGGGTAGAAATGAGTCTAGCAAGAAAGTCAAGTTTCCATGCAAGTTGTGCAGTGGAGACCATTTAACTCATCTCTGCCCGAAGATTCAGGACACTCAGCACTTGTTAGGGCAGCAAGGGGCTTCTAGTTCTCAAGTTGTGTTAACCAACCCTTTTCCCCAAGGGTAGCAATTGCTTGTTGGCGTGAGTTCAAATCCTAGTAACTCCTAGGGGGCAGCCAGGAAGGGGAAAAATCGTCGAACGTTTTCATGATGGGTTTTAATGTACATGTGGCTACTCGGTCACGTGATTACGATGAAGTCGAAACTTCCAAGGACAAAACTGCTCCCGGAAATACCGACTTTCATATTGAGCGACCCCCTGTTGAGATTATACCACGGATACCTAAAGGTTCTGCTAAACGCGCGACTCTCAATCCTAACGCTAGGGCCGCCTAGAATTATTCCATTGTGGAGGATCTGGCCTAGAGTCCATGCACCATGTCCGCTTTAGAGGTTCTCCAGTCGTGTCTGGCTCAGTGAAGTGCTTTACTCTCGACAATTGGGGCAGTTGATCCAATCAACTCTTTAGTGCTCATTTTTGACATGTTAAATTTCAAAAAGCGACTCCCTCATCACATTGCTTTTCAGATAAAGTCTACATACCGAAAGATTAATATTTTTCGCGCCATTATTGATGAAGGAGCTTTCACGTGCATCATTTCGATGTCTTGCTGGAAGGCCATTGGATCTCCTTCGGCTGTTCCTTCACCTACCCTTCTGATTGTGTTTGATGGGCATTCTCACAAGCCATATGGGATTATCCCGGCCTTTGCTATATGTGTTGGAGGAAAGGTCGTCAATATTGAAGTAGAGGTCATAGATGCTAACCTAGACTACAATCTCCTCTTAGGAAGGAATTGGGTATACGAGATGGATGCCATCGTTTCAACTCTATTTCGTGTCATCTGCTTTCCTCATGAAGGGAAAATCGTTAAGGTTGATCAGTTGGATTATTTTCCAGTTGATCCTCAAGCAACTTTTAACTCTATTGTCCCCTTAGTGGATAACCCTCGCCCGCTTACTGAGAATCTAGGAGTTGGGATGTATTCCTCATTGATGGGTACCTTTGAGTTTCCCTCTCCTATTGCTTGAATCAATGTCGTTTCATCATCCAAGGAGTCTCCTCGAGAAGGGTTCTTCCGAACTCATTATTTTTCAGACCCTTGGACCTTGCCTTCACCTATTACCGCATTAGCTGAAGGACAAGTAAATGGAATGGCATCCCCTATGTCTGCGCCTGAGCTTAGATACCAGTCTATCGTTAACTTTGCAGACGACCACTCCGCTCCTTCTTTCGAAGAGGAGTTTGAGGGTTATGTGGCCCGGCTTGGGCCTTTGATTCCACCTCCGCCTTGGACTGCTTAGATACGGTTTTACCTTCTGAAGAAGCAATCCTCGAAGTGATGATGGGTGTAGATCGACCTGAGGAAGACTTACACCATTGTTCATATTTCCTTCCTCCATTGCAGGAAGTGGAAGCTAGGTTCTCCAAGCTATTCACTAGTGATGTTTGTAAGATATCAAATCCTTTGGCTCCAGCACACTTTCGTGCCGAAGGTAATATGTCGGTGATCTCAGAAACGATATCTATAAACATCTCTAGGGACCCTAACGTGATTGAGAATCTCTTCATCGAAATTGAATGTTCCCCTGAAGAAGTGCAAATTTAAACCGACCATTTCAAGGAATTTTGAGATGTATTTGCTTGGTCTTATGAGGAAATGCTTGGCATTGATCCTTCTATAGTTCAGCATGAGATCAAGACGTATGGAAACGCTAAGCCGGTTCGTCAAAGACTTTGACCGGTTAATCCTAGGAAAGCAGCAGCCATTAAAGCCGAAGTAGAGAAGCTTCTCAAGGTGGGTTTTATATACCCTGTTCCTCTTACCGATTGGGTTTCTAATCCAGTCCCTGTAGATAAAAAACAAGGAACAATCCGAGTATGCATCGACTTTAGGGACTTAAACAAGGCTTGTCCAAAAGATAATTACCCCACGCCATTCATTGATCAGATTATTGACGAGTGTGTGGGTAATGAGATTTTTTCCTTCATGGATGGTTTTTTTGGTTATAATAAAATTTCCATCCATCCTGAAGATCCACATAAGACAACTTTTATATGTCCCTGGGGTACCTTTGCATACAAAAAGATGCCGTTTGGTCTCAGAAATGCTGGAGCCACTTTCCAGCGGGGCATGTCATATGCTTTCCACAACATCAAACATATCATCAAAGTGTACTTGGACGTTCTCGCTGCTCGTTCTCAAAAAATAACTGATCATCCTAGTCACCTTCGAAAGGTTTTTGAGCGATGTTGTTTTTATAAAATCCGGTTGAATGCCAACAAGTGCGTTTTCGCGGTTACGTCAGGTCGGTTGTTAGGGTTCATCGTGTCAAATGAACTGATTAGGGTTGATCCCTTCAAGGTAGAGGCGATAGTCTAGTTGCCTCCCCCGTCCTCCATTCAACAACTTCAAAGTATTCAAGGGAAGGCTAATTTCTTAAGACGGTTTATAGCGAACTATGCCGAGATCACCAAAGGGTTTATGTGTTTGCTCCACAAAGGGGTTCCATTCATGTGGGACGAATTTGTGCAGCGGTCGTTTGATGCTTTGAAAAAGGCATTAGTCTTTGCCCCGCTTTTGAGTCCATCAGATTATGGTAGGGACTTCCTTTTATACCTCGCTGCAGCAGAATCAACCGTTGGTATGGTTCTCATTCAAGAAGACAATGCTCTCATAGAGCATGTGATTTATTACTTGAGCCGAGGCTTGATAGGTCCTGAACTTCGCTATTCTCCGGCTGAGAAGTTGGCCTTGGCAGTTGTCCAGCGGCTCCATCATTATATTCTGCTACGCAAAACTTTTGTCTTGGTACCAGTCAATCCGTTTCAGTTTTTCCTCAGTAGGCAAGTGATTGGGGGCAAATATAATCGATGGATTTTCATTCTACAAGAATTTGATCTCGAGTTCTTGTCCGCCAAATCCAAGAAATCTATGGTTTTTGCTGAGCTAATTTCCGAGCTGCCTTGTGGAGAGGATACTGTTTACGAGGAAAGTTTTCCCGACGAACACTTATTCCTTATCTCTTCACTCGACCCTTAGTATGGAGATATCATTGTTTATCTCCAGACTTCAAAATTTACCTCTACTTTCTCTAAGGATGAACGTCGCACATTACGTCACCTCGCTAAAAATTACGTTACCGTTGGTGATACATTATATTGTCGGGGGGTTGATTCAATCCTTCGGTGCTGTTTAACCTTAGAGGAGGCAGAGTCAGTGCTAAATGACTGCCACAACGGAGCTTGTGGTGGTCATCTATCAGGGCTTGCTACAGCTCAGCATATCTTGCGTGCCGGCTATTTTTGGCCTTCGCTCTTCAAATATTGTGTTGAAGCGGTCAAACACTATCACCCGTGCCAAGTTTATACTCGGAAGATGCACACACATCCAGCTCCTCTTTTTCCCGTTGTCACTGTCAGTCCCTTTACTAAGTGGGGTATTGATTTTACGACTTGTCATCCACCTTTAGCAGCGAATCACAAATATATTATCATGGCCGTAGATTACTTCACGAAGTGGGCCGAGGCCATGCCCACTTATAAAAACGATAGTGAGACAACCGCATTGTTCCTTTTTAATCAGATTATCTCAAGGTTCGGTATCCCAAGAGAGATTGTCACTGACCATGGCAGTCATTTCCAGAACCAATTAATGTCCGAATTGGCTCGCAAACTAGGTTTCTGGCAGGAACATTCGTCTCCTTATTATCCTCGGGCCAATGGACAGGTCGAGGCAGTAAACAAAACTCTTAAGACGATCCTACAAAGGACAATTGATAAAAATAGATCCAATTGGCATCTTATGTTGTATCCGGCTCTATGGGCATACCGAACCTCCATTAAGATTGCTACAAGTTTTACACCTTTTCAGTTAGTTTATGGGTTGGAATCTATCTTTCCTGTTGAATGTGAAATTCCATCTCTTAAGTTAGCTATTGAGCTCCTTCCAGAGACCTCTCGTCTCGATGAGCAGCGTCGAGATGCAGCCACAGTAAATGAGGCTCATAAGAAAAGGGTTAAAACCCAATATGATAAAGTTGTCCGTCCTCATGTCTAATCTGAAGGTGACCTCATCTTGGTCTAAAACCAAGATAAGGACACCCTGGCGGCAGGCAAATTCAAACCTATGTGGTATGGTCCCTTCATGATTAAACGAATTTTAACAAAAGGGTTGTATGAGTTAATCGATTTCGAAGGAAACAAATTGGCGGAACCCTGAAACAGGCTCTACCTTAAGAAGTACTTTGCTTAAGTAGCAGCTAGGCAATGGCTTCTTTGTAAATTGTGTATATTTGTACATATTTTGTTGAGATTTTGTGATATCAACACTTTTTGGTATGCTTTGGCAGGTGCTGATGGATGACTTGTTCTATTTTGGATTCGCCGATGGTGCTAGTCGGCACACTCGGCATAGTAATCTAAAAAACAGTGTTTTATTCCCTATACGCGACATTGCCCTGAGCTAAACACGTGTATACGCGAGTCTGTGTATACCCAACCCACGTATATGTTAAAAAACACTTAAAAAAAATATATCTCCTTAATTCGAGCGGAGATCACGGGTTTTACCTGTTGATTACCTATTAGTGCCCATGGCCCAACTGTTCCCAACGAATTCCCAACTAAAAAACTACTTTGGGAGAAGTATAAAAAGGCTTCTATGGGAAGGCCAAAGGAAGGAGAGAAGAGAGAGAAAGATTACTATGCTGAGATTTCCCTGACCAGGTCTAAAGATCCTTATGCCTCTTGCACTTCCCCCATTCTATAGGAAACCCTTGTTTCCTTGTGTGTGTTGATGATTTCATACTACTTGAGATATCATGGAGTAAGTCATGGAAGGATTTTGTTAAAGGCTTGAGACTGGACGAATCCGGGAGACGGTTCCGCTTGGAGCCTGCGAAAGGAAGAATCAGGCGAAATTATTCCTTTTCTATACTTTATTTGTCTATAATAAAAGAAACACATGTCTTTGTTCCTGATATAGATCTTCTTCATGTTTATGATATTCATGTTATGATTCATATGTGAACGGTTGT
>APFE031725344.1:0-10986 GCA_000404065.3 Pinus taeda | reverse complement strand
ATAACTAACTACCTTTCCTTATAATATGAAGATGGTTTCTTTATGATGTTTAGTCCATATACTACTGTACTTTCTTGAATTGATTGTTTTGCAGGTCAAAGGAGCAAAAGGAACTCCAAGAAGGCTTTGGACCTCGAAGGCTCTTCTCAAACGTAGGACCTCAGGTACGCCACCTATCGTAGAGTTTGCTTATAGTAGCATTATGGTTGTATGGAATGTGTGTTTCTTTGCATAGATAACCTCCAGTCTGCTAGGGTATTCAACCAAGACCCTAGGGGAGTTTATCCCACAACACACCTATAGTGTCTTGATTGCTGCAATTTAGTTTGTGAGTGCAAATATTGAAGTGGTTGATGATTATTATGTATAACTGTTTCTTTGCCCAATAGGTAATGTTTCCACTTTTTCACACTTTGCACTAATGCATACAATTCTTTATCATATGTGGGATACTTAACTACTGCGGAATTAAATGTCTCAGAATGATAACATATGGGCTTACCACGTTGCATCAACACTGCTCCCATGACATAGTCACTGGCATCCGTTTCAATCTCAAATGGTCTTTGAAGATCTGGCAATGCTAGTACTGGTGATGTACTAATATTTTCTCAAGGTGTCGAAGGCTTTCTGTTGTTTGCCTCCCCACTGAAACACCTTGTTCAATCCTGTTAAAGCATTTAAGGGAGGTGCAATTAAGGAAAAGTTAGCAATAAACTTTCTCCAATATTGTGTTGCTCCTAGGAAGCTCCTAACTTCTGTAGCAAATTTGGGTTTAGGCCAGTTCACAATGACTTCAACCTTAGAGGGATCTATCCTCAATTCACCACCCCCTACAATATGACCCAAATAATTCAAAGATGTTTTACCAAATTCACATTTTGATAATTTAACTTAGAGATTTTCTTTTTTTTCAAAACATCTGGAGTCTGCTTTACATGCTTCAAATGTTCTTCCCATGTTTTACTGAAAACAAGAATGTCATCCAAATATACAATTACAAAATCATCAATAAAATGTTGGAGTACATCATTCATAACTCATGAAAGTGGCAGGAGCATTAGTTAAGCCAAAAGGCATAACTAGCCATTCATACAGCCCTTGCTTCATTTTGAAAGCAGTCTTCCATGCATCTTGCTCTGCTACTCTGACCTGATGGTAGCCGCTACACAAGTCCAACATGGAAAAGTAAACAACTTCTTTCAACTAATCTAGTAGATCATCTATGCGAGGAAGAGGATAATGACTCTTGATCGTTATTTTATTCAATGCTCTGTAATCAATGCATATCCTCCACAAGCTGTAGGTTTTAACCCCGTACAGAAATTACCTGCATATGAATTCTAAATCACAGGAAAAATAAAAATGCGAGAGCATAACACATAAAACACATATACACAGAGATTTCCCACTGGATCTCAAAATCGAGACTACAAGCTTGATTTTCATTATATCCCTTCAATGTTACAATAATATATAACACTGAGCATCCAATACATGGACCGAAAACTATCCAGCGTCCAAAACCATGGACCGAAAACCATAGGTAGGTTTGCCCAACCTAATATAGGGTCCAAAAAAAATTTTCTCCGGGCCCGCCCCGAACCCCGTAGAGGGGGGCTACCCGCCCCCCTCAAACCCCCCGGTTCACTACGTAGGTTAGTCGTGGAAATAATACAACATAACCCAACAATCTCCCACTTGTTGTTTTCTTTTCACAGGGGGTCACAGGAGAGCTTAGTCATTTTTCCAGCGCTGAAATGCCCATTGTTTCTCTACACCAAGAGAACTTCTCAGAGCTCATAGTTTTTGTCAATGCATCTGCAGTATTCTTCAAAGTGTCCACCTTTACCAGCAACACCTTTTTGTCTTCTATCATATCCCTCACAAAGTGATATTGAATGTCAATGTGCTTTGTCTTTGAATGATAAGCAAGGTTCTTTGCTAAGAAAATTGTACTTTGGCTGTCATAGTCTATCCTTATAGCTCCTTATACTAACCTCATACTTGAACACAATATCTACAACCAAATTGCTTCCTTGCTTGCATGAATGGTTGCCATGTATTCTGCCTTTGTATTTGATAGTGCCACTACAGATTGTTTCTTACTCATCCAACTGAATGCACCTCCAAATAGGTTAAACACATACCCACTTGTAGATCTTCTCTGATCCAAATCTCTAGCCCAGTTTTCATCAACAAAGCCGCAGATATCAAAATCTCTTTTCAATCCTGGTCTTCTGTGGTAGCACAAACCATAATCACTAGTGCCACGTAAATACCTGAAAACCTGCTTCACTGTTGTCCAATGCTCCTTTCCTGGTTTTGACATAACCCTGCTCAATACTCCCACTGCAAGTGGAATGTCTGGTCTAGTACAAACCATTGCATACATTAGGCTACCAACTATACTTGCATGTGGAACATGGGACATGTCCTCTTCCTCTTCCTGTGTCTTGGGACAATGTTCAACATATAACCTCACACCTACAGGAATAGGAAGGTTCATCGGTTTACTATCATGCATATTAAACCTCTCTAGTATTGTCTCGACATACTTCCTCTGGTTTAACCAGAGCTTCCTCTTTTCCCGATCTCTTCTGATTTCCATGCCCAAAATATAGTTTGTAGCACCAAGATCTTTCATGTCGAATTTGGAGGACAATTGGGTCTTCAAATCTTGGATAATTTCTTTCTCATTTCCAACCAGCAATGTATCATCCACATACAAGACCAGATAAATAACACAGTCACCAATTAATTTAAAATACACATAGCGATCTACTTTCCTTTTGGTGAAGCCAAGTCCCCATATAAATATATCAAATTTCTGATACCACGTCCTTGGTGACTGTTTTATCCCATACAGAGACTTCTTTAACTTGCATACCAGTTCTTTCTTACCCTTCACCGCAAAGCCTTTAGGTTACTTCATGTAGATCTCCTCTTCTAGATCCCCATGAAGAAATGTTGTCTTCACATCCATCTGTTCTACCTCAAAATCAGAAGCAACAACAACAGATAAAAGTAACCTAATAGAAGCCACCTTGGCAACAGAAGAAAAAATATCACCAAAATCAATTCCTGACACCTGGGAATAACCTTTTGCTACAAACCGAGCTTTGTATTTCTCCAACTTTCCTTCTGCATTTGTCTTCTTCTTGAACACCCATTTGCTGCCAATGGGTTTCCTTTCAGCCAGCAACTCCATGAAATCCCAAGCCTCATGTTTGTGCAAAGATGCCATTTCATCAAGCATGGCCTCTTTCCAGAGTTTTCAATCCTTTGAATATACTGCTTCCTTCACAGTTCTTGGATCATCATCAGTAATAGATAAAGAAAAATTTGAACAGAAAGCAGATGGACTATACCTTTTTGGTTGCCTTCTTTCTCGAGCTGATCTTCTTACACACAGAGTTTGTGGCTGTTCATCTTCTGATTCCTCCTCTGCTGTAGAGTCTGATTCTTCCTCCTTTAGCTCAAACCCTGCCTTCTCAGGTTCCTTTGGTTGGACTTCATGTTTAATAACATCTTTCATCTCTCTGAACACCACATCTCTGCTATACACAACCTTCCTTGTTATTGGGTTCCAAATCTTATAACCCTTTAAACCATCCTTATACCCAATAAAGATGCACTTTTTGAATTTACTATCTAACTTGGTTTGTTTCTCCTTTGGAACATGTACATATGCATCACATCCGAATACCCTCATATGTGAAAGAGAGGGTTTCTTACCATTCCATACCTCTTGTGGAGTCTTATCCTCCAACGCTGATGAAAGTGATCTATTGACCAGGTAACATGTTGTCTCCACCGCGTTTTCCCAGAATTCCTGTCCTAACCCAACACCACTGAGCATGATTCTTGCCCTTTCCATCAATGTCTTGTTCATTCTTTCTGCAAATCCATTTTCTTGAGGTGTATATGGAGTAGTATTCTATCGTGCTATACCACACTTCTTACAGAATTCTTTTAATTCCTTACTACAAAATTCTCCACCATTATCTGTCATCAGCACCTTTATCGTCTTCTCTGTCTGGTTTTCCACCAAAGCCTTGAATTCTTTAAACCTTTCAAAGACTTCAGATTTATTATTAAGGAAATATATCCATGTATTCCTTTGGAAGTCATCTATAAATGATACATAGTACACAGACTTACCCAGTGATGGAACCTTCACAGGTCCAAACACGTCACTGTGCACAAGCTCTAATATTTGTTTCGCCCTCTTACCACCAAAGAGGAAACTCACTGGATTATGCTTCCTGTATACACAATTTTCACAGAAATCAAAATCCAAAGAGTTATTACTCATACCTTCTACCATACCTTTACCATGAAGTATTCAAAGGCCCTTCTCTCCAATATGTCCAAGCCTTTGATGCCACATCATGGTCTTCTCTCCAGAGACCACTATATTTTCTACTCCACTTTTAGGAACCACAGAACTGTTGCACCCATCAACAGTAGTGCTAGCTTTCAGCTTGTACAGAGTTCCAGTCCGAACACCTCGCATCAATGCCAGTGCTCCTCGAACCATCTTGTAGGTATCCTTCTCGAACACTGTTTTTACACCTGCATCATCCAACTTTCTTATAGAAATCAGATTTCTCACTAATGTAGGAATATTCAAAACATGCGGAAGTGTTCTAACCCTTCCACCTTGCAACTTCAACTTCACTTTTCCACTACCAACAATTCTAGCCTTCTTATCATCCCCTAAGAATACATCACCACCATCGTATTTATCATACTCACAGAAATACTCTCTATGAGGAGTGAAGTCAAAGGATGCACCTGAGTTAATCAACCATGCCTCTTGATCTACATGTGTACTTGAAGAAGCCAAGTACACATCCCCACCTTCATCTGAGGTGGTTTTCACCTCTACAGAAGGAGCATCATCAGATCCCTTTCCTTTATCAGGAGCTTTAGATTTACAGTCTCCTTTGAAGTGCCTTTCCTTTCCTCATTTCCAGCACACCACCTTTACAGGTTTTCCTGGAGATTTAGATCTCCCACTCGATGACTTATTTTTAATTCTGGTCTAGGAGCGTCCTCGTACAGACAAGGCATCACCATTATAACTCTCCATATTTTTCCATCTCATCTCCTCTGTCAATGAGGATGAGACTATTTCATCAAAATGCAAGGCAGTTGCATTGCTACCTATTACAATAACTAGACTATCCCATGAATCTAGTAGAGAACACAACAAACTAATGCACTTACTTCATCAGGAATTTTGATATCAATAGATGCTAATTGACTTACGATAATATTAAATGCATTCAGATGCTCTGTCACCGAGTCTCCATCTTTCATTCTCAGGTTATACAGCTTTTTCCACAGCAACAGTTTATTCACCAGAGACTTAGATTGGTACAAAGTCCCTAACTTGTCCCACAAAGGCTTCATCGTAGCTTCCCCTGATACATTCAACAATAGTGAATCTGAGACACACAATCATATTGTGCTCTTTGCCTTCCCATCCAACTTCTTCCATTCTTCATCGGTCACTCTTGTTGGTTTAGTACATGGATCTACTATGATCAACCGATCCTTATCCACCAATAAATCCTCCATCTTGAGTTTCCACAACTCAAAACTCTAACCATTAAACTTCTCGATCTCTATCTTTCCACTGCTCATCATCTTATTTCACCACTAGAATCGATCTTGGAGATCTCCCACTGAACAGGATCTACCACAGGCCTGAGTGAAACCTCTCAGCAACAAAGGCATCCCCTTGAAGCCAAAACAACTATGATACCAAATGTAGGTTTTAACCATGTACAGAAATTACTTGTATATGAATTCTAAAACACATAAAATAAACAATGCAAGAGCATAACACATATACACAGAGATTTTACCCTGGATCCCAAAACCGGGACTACCAGCTTGATTTTTTATTATGTTCCTTTTAATGTTACAATACATATTTATACATGTCGAAGCATCCAATACCATGGTCCGAAAACCATCACATCCAAAACCATGGACAGAAAACCATAGGTAGGTTCGCCCAACCTAATACAGGGTCCAAAAAAAAATTTCTTGGGTCGTTGCCCCAGACCCCGTAAAGGGGTGCTACCCACGCCCATCAAACCCCCCCGCTGCGCAATCGGTGTAACGAAGGGGGGGATCTGCCCCCACTCTAACCCCCTAGTTCACTACGTAGGTTAGTCATGGAAAGAATATAACACAACCCAACAAAGACAAGAAGAGGTCTGCAAGCTTGTGGAAAGGATGAGCATCAATATTCCCGTATAGAAAAGGGTGTGACAATGAAATACTAGAGAAGATTGTTTTTAATATGCCTATTATCTCCATAACGAAAAATGTAGATGGAATTGACCTCTTGAATGGGTTTTTGTGTTGTCATTTCTAAACACTGTGCTACTCTTCCTGTTGGATAGTATATCAAAGGAAGTATGTCAGATCCTTGATCTTCATTCTCTATGGATTGGTGTCATATCTCAAGAAAGTATATTCACAGGGAAATGGCCACTCTATATTTTAATGGATGGAAGATAAATCATAACCAATAAAGAAAATCATCAAGATCCACTCCTCCAACTTCAGAATGATAAGCCAATTGATCTTACAAGAGGAGACTCAGTGCTCTATACACAAAGAGGTTAGAAATAGTAAACTTACAAAAAACAAACTGCTTAGCTACAGACATATTGTGCAAGTGCTTAGTGTTTTGTTCAACCATGAATAAATATCTACTATGGTATTGTTATGACAAAATATTCCGCCTTAGTGCAAAGCATTTTAGAAGGGGCTGAGAAAATCTAACATGAGAATATTACCATTGTCACATAAGTAATAAGTTCCTATTTTTAGTGAAATGTAAATCCAACGCAAGGGAGGCTTTCCTTGTAGCCTCAAGGAATCCTTAGGCAAGACAAGATCAAGTCTAGGGCCCTTTATACTAACTACTTATTACTACCACTTAAACATAACATTCAAGGTAAGAAATAAAATGGTTTGTGAGGGGATTTTTCATATTTTAGTAAATAACCTTCTAAGACAATTTTGGGATGTTTATCAAGTTATCATAAGTCAAAGAGTGAACAACAAACACTATAAATGAAGAAAAAATTATGGTTGTTGAAAAAATTTCAATTAATATAGTATATTTCAGAACACAAGTTATTACAATAGCAAATAAATTGGCCCTTCAACTTGAATGCCAATGAAAACTAGGGCTGAAAAGAAAAATTAAACTATATTTTAATTAACATACAAATTCTGAAATTAAAAGGGCATATAAAGGCCCTAAAATGAAAATTGTCCAACCCTACGAAGTTTGTAAAAGAAATCATCAATACAAGATATGATGAATGAGTCTATTTTCAACCATACAAATGCTCAAGTATGATAGCAGTACTAAACAATTTAGAGAATGTTATGGGTCAATTATTGGATATGTTTTAAGTTCTTTTCAAATCAATGCAAGTTAGCAAAAATTACGTGGATGAAGAGATGGATATCTTACTTGGGTTTGGATAATGTGATATGCCTTGTGCAGGATGAATTGCTCTAGGCATTAGCATGGCTCCATGAAGCAACATAATACCAATACTACTTGAACTACATGATTGACAATGCATTTCCACTTAGTGGGAAAATGTAGGCCATGAATGAATTTATTTGGGATAATAAACATGGAAGGGGCCAGGTGTTACTGGGAATAGTGTCCACTTAGAGTTTCTATTCCCACTCAGACTGGTAGCTATCTTAGAAACAAACAAGTTAAAACTACTTTCGTTTTCCTTTATGAAAAATAAACAAGAGGGGAACAGGGGACACCAACCTTTGTCTTGCGCTTGGTTCCTTGCTCGGTTCCTCTCCTTCTTGATAGATCTTTTCTACTCCTTCTTTGTCTACACAGCTTCAAAGAGCACCTGTGGAATCAAAGCATCATAATACTATCGAAGAACAAAGATCTATATTCATAAACAATACAGGATCAGATATGTATTAACCACACAAATGCATATACAATCAAACATACACGAATGTGGAGGAAAACTTGAATAGCTTTATTAATATCAAGAATAGCAAGAGGATTACAACCAATTGTTCTGACCCAGCATCATCCTCCAGCAAGAAATCCCTTCTTCACCTCAAGAAAAGCTTAGATCACCCAACACTATGAAGTTACACCAGAAAACCAACAGCACTTCTCTACAAGATACAAGATTCCAGCCTTTGCATCTCTGTGATGAGGGATCCATATATAGATGATTGTAGGGGTTGATTCAGCTTCTAGGATTTTGATTAGTGTCCTCTCTCTGATAGTTCTTGATTCCACTTGGAGATTGAAGATCTCTTACTCATCCCTGGTCGAAATCAAAGAGGCAAGTGTCAGAGGGGAAGTTTCTGGAATATTCTATGATCTTCCACCTCGCAAATTGTCGCTACCATTTGTCCATTATCGCCCATCGCACCCTGCAAAGGGGCCATCCAGTATGCATCACACCCTTTACACTACGAAGGTGATATGCATCGCAACCTCTGCACTAGGCATTCAGTATGGTCTCGTTTTGACCATTTCTGAGCAGTTTTCTGTTGAGAACTTCTAGGAGATGATGTAAACAGTTGACCTTGTTCCTTTAGGTAGTGAAGAAACACTTTTAGGGACTTAGGAGCCCTCAGTTTATGGACATTTATGATTGCACTGAAGTGCCCAAAAATGCCTATAACAGTTGCCCCCTAAAGCATGAGGTCGTTAATCTTTTGATGTCAGGTGAAATGCTTTACCATGAGGATCCGAAGTTTTTCCAAGCTGGGTGACAACCTGTAATAAGATACAATACAATACATTATCTTCATAATATTTTTTATGATCTAGCTAAGGTAGGAATTCCCATGCTCAGCTTTATAAATTGTATCCAGTCATCCTCAACCATAAAGTACCGATCAATAAAACTAAGTGCTAATGAACCCGACTTCATAAAGGACCAAGGAACTGAAGTAATGGAAGTTGTCGTTGCTTTCTCGCCATTGAAAAGTAAGAAGGTCGCAAGGTCGATATCAGGCGGGCAGTAATATCGATAAGGCATGCGGTCAAGCAGTAGGCGGGATCAACAACATTTTCATGTACATAGGACAGACAACCGTCTGTGTAACAGACTAATGATTCAGACGAAGTCATCATCCTTTAATTTGGATGATCATCTGCTCGGAAATGATGTACATTTGATGTCTTTATATTCCTTAATATATCACAGCCTAGATGGATGAAACTAGATCCGGGGTCTTCAAAACTTGCTCTATCTTCACTCGGAGTACAAGTCGATCCATGTGAAAAATGTTCTGGAGTCGAACATGGAAAGACATCGCCTGATTACCAGCCAATGATGTAAGTTGTTAACAGGCACGAGAGGAGTCACCAATAATGTCAATGGTCCTCAAGGTACTACTGTACAATTCACGTGGTGTGAAAAAGGGACTTGGCGTTGAACACCACGAAAAATCTTTCGGTCGAAGGCCATTGATGTAAACCTATCGCCGAAAGTGAGAAACTTGCCATTGAGGCTTGCAAGCTTCAAAGTACTGAAAGGGGTTGTTCCTAAGTCCACTTCTTGGATAATGAGATGATGTCAACAAGAAGTGACCCGCCGTAAGAGGGCCTTAATGAATCCCACATCTACGACATGGAATAGAGCAAATGATTTTCGAGCTGAAAATGATCTAATGATACAGGGTTCAGGGTGGCGATCATGAAAGAATGGAGCATCAATGTATTACAGCGGGTGAGACACAGGTGAATTCTCTGAGAAACTTCTCTTGAACATATCGGTGACACTGACGATGGATTGGTAGCATTAACCCCAAATACAGATGGTGGAACGGACCAATGGTGATATGACTAGTGAACGGAACAACCCAACCTGACTCGAATGTAGAGAGAAAGTGTCATGTTCAAGAGCGACTTGCTACCAATAAAGTTTCTTCAAGTTTTTTTTCCAATTTTCCCCAGTCATTGCTGACCAGTACCTCTTTATTTTTGTCAAGCTTGAGGAGGATAACATATGCTTGTTCTATAATTCGCCCTTCGGGAAAACCTGTCACTATGTTTTAATGAGCCTAGCGACAGTGAAACTTGTTCTCGTCCATTTGGAAAATTTTGTCGCTATTAGGTTTTAACGAGTTTAACGACAAAGATAACTTGGTCCTTTTCAATTTTAGAGAGTCTGAAAGGGATGGAAAGGAAGCTCCAATGATTCTTTTTCATCATATAATTCCTTAAGTCCGAAAAAGCGTAAAATAATACGAAAGGGATGAATTTTCTATATTTTTAACGAGCCGAACAAGACAAGCGCTCAATATTTTTGTGTAATAATCCCTCAAGTCCAAAAATATTAAAATCTAGAGGAGGGATAGCACTTCTGATGACTTTAACGAGTCAGAGAGGCCAATCGCTCAACAATCTTTTCATATTTTACGAGTCAGTTGAAAAGAGCTTAAAGGAGACTCATTTTCCGAGGAACGAGTGATGATTTCGGGTAGCGGCTGATTCCAGGTAAGGTTTGGAATTTTCCAATCACGGTAGTGTCACAAGGATGGCTAACAGAATCACTTTTCACAGATGTTCCTCGAAAGGGGTAAACAATCAAATGGAGGCGAATGATCGGCTAAAACAGAGTGGAGGTGATGATGAGAACACGACCAAGGCTCAAAAGCTGATGATAATGCATTCACAATGGTTATTTACTGGGGATCGGTTCATATTTTAATGAGCTTAAACTCTGGTGGAAACATTTGCTCATTGCTTATGTTTATTTTTTAACGAGCTTGAATTCCACGTTAAAACTACTCGTGCCAGTCATATAATAAGGATATCTCATCTAAGATGCCATTTTTTATGGAGCTTGCACCTTTTAGAGCTTTGCCCCGGATCCTTTCTTTATGCAAGCTAGGAAACGACCAATCCTACGAGTTTAAAGGGTTAGAGGACCTACA
>APFE031725339.1:117767-131916 GCA_000404065.3 Pinus taeda | reverse complement strand
TTAAATAAAAAATTTCTATTAATTCAAATCATATATACAAAGCTTTTTAGCCTCCTTCCTAACAGATTTGTTGGCCAGAAGATAATAGCAGAGTCACGTTATGAAAATACAAAGAAAACTAGAAAACCACATAGAGATATCCTAATGAGACTAAAAAACCCCTTGGATCTATATGTAACTAACAATCATCCTTGGTTTGAAGAACTAACTGGAGTTGGATTGTCTAGACCGGTGCTTGAAGATGGGGGAGTATTAAAAACAAAATCCACATGTTCTTCTAGCAAGAAAGAAGTAATACTAAAGTCAAGAATGAGCTCAGGAGGCCCACCAGCAAGTCGAGTCCCCTCCTCTAGTGCCTAGATCACCAATAAACCATGTGTATTCCTCCCCCTAACCTTCCATAGTTTATAACGAAAAACGATTATAATTCCTAATAATAGACCTACAATATTAGCAACAATGAAAGTGAACAAATAGAGAAGGAAAACATAAACTATCTAAGGAACAAGGCATAGTAAATTTACAGGAGGGCTAAGCACAAACATGCTTCCAAAAAATTATCCCCCTTTGCCAAAGCCCTGCCTCTACCACCTCAAAAAAATAATTAAGATGCAGAAGATGAACTAAGGGAAGCACCACTTGCCTCGATCCCAAATGCACTTTAAAGTGAACCAAAGAGATGAAGTTTCCATCGTTCCAGGTGCTGGCATAAATTTTTCCCCAAACCACAACAATTTAAGGAATTAGAGTTGGCATAGACCAAATGCCACCCTGCACTACCAAACTTTAAACAACACCCACCACCTTAACTCACGTACTCAAGCTTGACAAAGTCATCCCATGGGCCGTGCATAACCATATGATCCCCTCTATTATCTAGAATAATTTCTGTGCACTTCCCATAGAATGTGTGTTCGACATACCTCATCAAACATCATTCCATGTGGAGGAGGATTACGGGTCCCCTTCCACCGCTTATGTGTCACGAATATTCGACCCCATCAAGAATTGTATTTTTTTAATTATATCTATATGCAAAATGTGCATTTTTTGTCAAGTGTTTAAAATTATTGTATTTTTAGTTTGAATTATTTTATGTGTATTGAAATATTAATAAATGTTACATAAATATATAAAAAAACCATAGCTTCAAAATATTAGTTTTTTATTTTCATTACACAAAAATATTGGAAAGAAAAAAAACACCTCAAGAAGAAAAAGAGCAAGAGCAGAAGAAGACAACTTGAAAAATGGTTAAATAATGAACATTTAAAAAAAAATCACATATTTAAGACATGAGAAATTTAGAGTGTCAAAAATATGTCCCCAAAGGAAAAGTTTGATGTTACATCAATGCTTTTCAAAATAAACAACATTTTAAAAAATATGTTCATTCTTACTACATAACAAAAATTAATCTGTCAAAAATATCTTGAACCCCCTGCCCCCTCGGAAAAAAAGGTTGATGTTGCATTGGCACTTTTCAAAATTGTTGTCAAAATCACCAACATTTAAAAAACAAATATTTTTGTACTTAATACATAAGAAAATTTAAAGTGTCAAAAACATGATTCTCCAAAGAAGAAAGTTTATGTTGCATCAACACTTTCCAAACATCATCATAATTTCATGCGACCTCGAAAAAACTAAAAACTCAATATAGTTCTTGTTAAGTTGGTAACTTTCTTAATATATGTCAAAGTCAACAACGGAACAAAATGAGTCACACCATGAAAAATTCAAGCTATTACAATGTAATAGATATGATATAAGTTGCCGAAATGTGCTTATGAACTTCTATGGAATAGAAGTGAGAACAATATTTTGAAGAGCCACCCAGATGCAAAAAATAGAAGTGTGAAAATGCACTTATAAACATTCAAGCAACTAGAAAAGTCAGAAGCCACAAGTACTAAAAATTAATCACAAAATAACCTCAAGAACATATAAAGGTAGAAGAAACTAACTATCCCTATCAATTCTAGAAATCTGAAAGTTAGACCAACAATATGGTCCATAAATAGACCATTCCAAGCCACATAAGTAGAAGCAAGAGTGGAAAATTGTCCAATATCAAAAGGATACATGATATATTTTTCAAACAAAATGAATGCATGGACAAATGTTGCCAAAGAAACCCACATATATGCAACTTTTGCACTAACAGCTAGCCTATATATGTGACTGCTATGAAAGAAACCTATATTAGTGGAAATTTGAACCTAAAATTGTCCATGAAAGTTTCATGTAATTTCCACGTCATATGTAAACCAATAAAAATCCATTAAATTTAAAAAGAGGTACATGTAAATATTTTGGAGGCAAAATAAGGATAACTATATTTTTTTAATTGTATTTTTGGCTTATCTCTTTATAGGTTTGTTCAACTTTAAAGTGTAGACACTTATTGGAAGTGGAATTAAATTCCACATCCAAAAATACCCATCATGCATACTTATGAGAAGAGTCAAATTGATAAAAATTAAAACTGTATTAAAAAAGTGTGTTCAACATGTTCTTTTTTAAACATATCTTCAATTTTTAGCAATGTGGGTCTTCTCAAAATTATGTACAATGGGTATTTTTTGGATGTGGAATTTAATTTTTTATCGAACGAGTATCTACACTTGAAATTTGAGTAAACCTATAAGAAGAAAAGCCAAAAATACAATTAAAAAATAACTTTCTTCTTTCCCCTCGAAAATTCATAACTTTTATTTTATTTTTTTACTATTTTATTATTTTTCACTAGGAGACCACTTTTAGGTTGGAATTTCCCCTAATAAATATCTATGCAAAAATAGGAAAAATAGAATAAAATCTTAGATCCAAAATATTGGGCAAGAAGGACCGATATAGGAACATATCAAGAGAATAAAAAACAAAACAATAAACTCATTGATCACCCATATCAAAGATATAACACTTAGGAAAGATACTTCCCTTGTGGACTCATCAATTATGTTGTGGGATGAAATTCATGAGGCTAGGGTTTGATAGACCTAACATAGAAGAATTAAATAATCAAAAAAGTAAAATTAAAAGATCATACTACTTGCATTAAATTCAAAAAGAAAGAGATAAGAAACTACATGTGAGTTTTATGTATGATGTCAAATTTTGAGGTCCAAATGTTCATTCTTGCACAAGAGATGTGATCCTATAACACAAGTAGTAAGCCAAAAAGTAGAATGGTGAACTCATGGTGTACATGTATATATATGAAAATTTAGTCCAAAATAAATTCATCCAAATTTTATAATAATTAAATATTGACAATAGGATGAAACATGAGCTTCTTTATTGGTAATAGTGCCACTAAGGTAGTTACATGATTCCCTGATCTTGGATTCAAATACTAAATCGAATGTTCCTTTAGATCCTTCCTTTTGATGATTCCTTCTTGGGAAGCTAAAGGTATCCTCCTCTAATAGTAGGTATATGGATGTGAGATAAGTGGAGCTTGACATCACAACATGGAAGCAAGGGTTTCCTAAAGATACAAGATTGCTTAAAAGAACAAGAATAACATACATAATTTGGTATAATTTTAGAAAGGTATATATGTGAATGCTAATGACACCTATGAGGGCCATTCAAGGTGTATATTGATATCACCATAATGTTTTTTGAGTTATTATGGCATAAGATCTTGTAGGTGGGTTTCAGTGTAGCTAGTAAACCTTGCATGAAAAATCTTAATTTTTATATGTTTTCAATATAATTTAATCGTCACCAATCTCTTAGAACAATTGGGACAGAATTTGCATGATGACCATAATTAGGTCATCCACTTCATGAATGATTTGCAACAAAACCAATGGAATATGCAATACCATTGGGTTTCACTTCGGTAGGGCTAAAGGAGAATGTCTTGATGAATGGAGCACTTGGAACGAGGACTAGCTCATGTATAATTTCACGTCCATGGCGAAATTATTGCTCTAGATTATCTAGGTAATGAATTAAATACTCTAGCACTGCCAAATCCTCCTACGTCTTAATGTTTGTTACTTGTATCTTCATCTTAGTGGTATTTTGGACGTTTTGGTATTTTATTTTTTATGTCCTGAGTTGATTTTGTCACTCTGTAACTAGTTCTTGTGCTTCTTTTCTTGGCCAAGAAAGCTAGTAAGAGTGAGGTCGAATGAATTGTGAAAGTCTAGACAACCATGTGGCAAACTCGTGTATTGAATTTGACTTACTTTTTTACATAGGGAAAAGGGATATTGCCTTCACCAACAAATAAATCCACTAATAAATAAATAAATTCACACACACATAAATAATTTTAATAATATTTTAAATAATATTTTAGCAAAGTAAACCCAAGGAAATAAATGCTTTTAATTTTTATTTTTTTAAGCAAAGTAAACCCAAGGAAATAAATACTTTCCCTATTTTAATTCAAACACTATTCAAACTAAAGCCCCTAGTGTAGCGACCTGCGGCTCTACCCGGGTGCGCGCCCCATCTCCTCGCAAAAATGACCAGGTGTCGAGGACGCCATCCCATATGAATGCGCGGAACATGGGAGTGCGGAGGTATTTATATGCGGTGGGGGATTGAACGATGAATAACCCAAGCCGACATGCAAAACATGGGCGAGGGGGTATTCATCAACATAATTGGAGCATTGGCCAAATAAAGAAGCGCACGGTTAGGAGCGTATAAATATGGGCAGGCTGCGATCCATTTGGGGCATCGAACAAGATCACCATCTCTTCGCACAAGGGTGGAGCACTCGGAGATAGCGCAGATACCGTAGCGGATAGATGTGCCTGCCGAGCCAAGTGAAGGACGAAACAGTGTGCAGGTTTCGGTGGCGTTCGGCATCGGTTTAAGTCACGGGTTGAGGCGTGGGCAAGGTCGTGCATGGGGTGCGCCCGCCCGCCTAACCATCAGTTCGTGCAGCAGAGATATCGGTTAGTGGTGCGCCGTGCACGGGGTGCGCCCTCCCACCCAAACATCGGTTCGTGCAGTAGGTTAAGACATTGGTTAGCGGTGGGTTGTGCACGGGGTGCGCCCGCCGGCCCAACCAACCATCGGTTCCTGCAGCGGAGGTATTGGTTAGCGGTGGGTCGTGCACGGGGTGCACCCGCCCGCCCAAACACTGGTTCGTGAAGCAAGTTGAGACATCGGTTAGCGGGGGGTCGTGCACGGGGTGCGCCCACCCGCCCAACCATCAGTTCGTGCGACAGTCGGTTAATGGTATAGCGGAGGGTCGTGCAAGGGGTGCGCCCGCCCGTCCGTTGGCACGAAGGACTTGGATCATACATTGTAACTTGGTTTTCAGTGGAGTCTTGGCGGACCGCCGTGCGAGTGTGCACGGGCGGTCGCCCTCCCAAAGTTGTAAACTTTACATTGTAATGAAAGATTGATTATTACTATATTACCGAGTTGATTATTGTTATGATGGTTTTATTGTCAAGCATTGTTAATGGTTTTTTAACATGTTAATGTTATAATTCCTAAAGACTGTAAATTGTTAAGGCGTAGTCCGTAAAGATTATTAACGATGGAACATCTTAATGGCTTAGATGGTGCCGCACCCACCCAATTAAGGAAAAAAAAGATTGGGGGCGTGACAGGTGGTATCAGAGCAGGGTTGCTCATGATAGGTGAAGCTGATAAGACTATGGAGAAAGCATGGGTGAATAGCCTAGGGTTCGTAGACTTGGTGGTTCATGGGAAAACCGCTCAAGCTCTTGTGGACACCGGGGCCACCCATAATTTCATGATGACACGGTTGGCTAGAGCTGTTGGGCTAGAAATCCTTCCATCCAACATGGAAGTCAAGGCAGTGAACTCCAAGGCCAAGGTGACAGGGTTGGCACACGAAGTGCCGGTACAAGCAGGAGACTGGACGGGTCAGTTGGACTTCACAGTGATGGAGATGAACGACTTCGACGTAATACTTGGGAAAGATTTCTTAAAGGGCAACAAGGCTATTGTTGTTCCCTTCTATGATGAGGTGGTGCTCGTTGGGCAGACACGGACTTGGACTTTGCCCACACATAGGCAAAGGAAGGAGGTCAATGTGCAGCATGTTTCTGCACTAAGTTTGGAGAGAGCCATGAAGGAATGAGACGTGGAGACATATGCGGTGGTCTACAAAGGAGTCGATGGTGATGAAGAGGGGATGCCCATTTCAGTTAAGATTTCTGATGTGCTTGCCGCATATGCAGATTTGATGCCTGACAAGCTTCCAAAAAAACTTCCACCAAGGCATGCGGTGGACCACAGCATTGAGCTTGAACCAGGGAAGGAACCCCGGCTAAAGCACCTTATCGGTTGTCTGGACCTGAGTTGGAGGAATTGAAACGACAGCTAAAGGAGTTAGCTGATGCCGGTTTCATTAGGCCTTCAAGGTCCCCATATGGAGTTCTAGTATTATTCCAGTGAAAGAAGGATAGCAATGAGCTAAGGATGTGCTGTGACTACCGTGCATTGAACAAGCAAACAGTGAGGAACAGGTATCCTTTACCATTGGCTGCAGATTGCTTCGACAAGCTTGCGAAGGCCCGAGTGTTTTCCAAGCTAGACTTGAGGCATGGTTACTATCAGGTACGTTTTGCCGAAGGAAACGAGAAGAAGACCGCAATCGTAACAAGGTATGGCAGTTTTGAGTTCCTTGTTATGCCGTTTGGGTTATGCAACGCTCCTGCGACATTTTGTACTTTGATGAATGATGTCCTACGACCGTACATGGACTCGTTCGTGGTGGTATACCTGGATGATATAGTGGTTTACAGTGATAACATGGAGGTTCATAAGAAACACTTAGTGATGGTTTTCAAGGCACTGAGGGAGAACCAGTTGTTCTTGAAAAAATATAAGTGTGTGTTTGCTCAAACAGAGATACTGTTCCTTGGGCACATCGTTGGACAGGGGTACATACGAATGGAGCCAAGCAGGGTGAAGGCTATCGAGGACTGGTTTGAACCAAAGAATGTCCATGATATGAGGGTGTTCTTGGGCATGACCAACTACCAACGGAAGTTCGTAGAAGGTTACTCCAAAGTAACATCGGCACTGACAGACCTACTAAAAAGGACAAGAAGTGGTGTTGGACAGAGAAATGCCAAAAAGCATTCGATGAGTTGAAGAGAAGGATGATTACAGCACCCATACTGAAGTTACCTGATTTCGGGAGACCATTCGAGGTACACACAGATGCTTCAGATTTTGCCATAGGAGGAGTTCTTATGCAAGATGGGCATCCGGTGGCCTATGAGAGTGGAAGTTGCAGGATAGAGAATGGAGGTATCCGGTCCATGAGAAGGAAATGACTACCATCATCCATTGTCTTCACATATGGAGGCACTACCTGATTGGGAAGCCTTTTGTTGTCAAGACTGACAACGTCGCAGCTAGTTATTTTGCATCACAACTGAAGCTTTTTGCAAAGCAAGCTCGTTGGCAAGACTTCTTGGCAGAGTTCGACATGACTATCGAGTATCGATCGGGTAGGCACAATGCAGTGGCAGATGCCCTTAGCAGGAAGGGGCAGCTTGCAGCATTGGAGGAGGAAGAAGACCGAGCAGCAAGGGGTGGAAGTCGAGTTCAGATGTCAGAGGAGATGCAGAATAAGATCAAAGAAAGTGTTGGGACTGATGCTTTGGCGCAAAATATAGTGAAGCAGGTAAAGGAAGGGAAGACACGAAGGTTCTTCCTAAGGGAGGGGTTCTTATTCTTTGGAAACCGACTCTATGTTCCAAAGTCATCCGGACTCAGGAAACACCTTTTGAAGGAATGCCACGATTCTCCGTGAGCGAGTCACCCAGGGCAGCGTCGTTCTTTGGCGTTATTGGAGAGAGGGTTCTTTTGGGAGAATATGAGAGAGGATATGGAGGATTATGTACACACGTGCATCATTTGTCAGCAGGACATATCAGATAATCAAAGGCATGGAGGACTACTACAACCTTTACCGATTCCAGAGAGACCATGGATGAGTGTCTCAATGGACTTCATCACTCAGTTACCACAGGTGCAGGGGTATAATGGGATTATGGTCGTGGTCGATCGTTTTTCCAAGTATGTTGTCTTTGTTCCTACAAAGATACCTTGTGGAGCTGAGTGGACAGCGGAATTGTTCTTTAAGAACATAGTGAAGTATTGGGGGATGCCACTAAGTATTGTGTCGAATAGAGATCTGCGATTTACAGGGAGATTCTGTACTACATTGTTCAAGTTGGTCGAGACAGAGTTGTTGATGAGTTCGAGTTACCATCCGCAGACAGATGGGCAGACCGAGAGGATCAACGCACTGCTGGAGGACTACTTGCGACATTATCTGACAGCCGACCAGAAAATTTGGCCCGAGCTCTTGGATATTGCTCAATTCAACTACAATATTCAGAAGAGTTCCGCAACGGGGTATAGCCCATTTGAGTTGGTAAATGGACAGATGCTGGTTGCACCACATACCGTGGTAACAAGAGGCTCCTTGAGAAGCTCTCATGTGAAGAGGTTCATGAAGGCTTGGGAAGAGACCTTGGAGCTAGCACGGTTGCGCTTACACGAAGCTGCAAGAAGGATGAAAAAATACGCTGATCGTGGGAGACGAGAAGCACACTTTGATGTAGGGGATATGGTGTTTCTCAGGATTACGGGGGAGCATTTTCAGCTGGCCAAGGGGACGACGAACAAACTGACACGGAAGTATGAGGGACCATTCTGAGTAAAGAAGAGAGTGGGGGAAGCTGCTTACGAGCTGGAGCTTCCGCGCCATATGAACATGAAACACCGAGTTTTTCATGTGAGTCAGTTGAAGCGATGTCGACTTGATTCAAACCATCCAGAGAGAGTTAAACCAACGAGAGGACCAGTCGGGATTGTGGACAGGCCAGGACTAGAGTTGGAGAAGATTGTGAGTCTCAGAACTACTGGTGTTGGCTGCCACCGACGACGGGAATTTCTTTGCAGATGGAATGATGCACCGGAGGAGGAGAGATGGGAGACGAAGGATTCACTTTAGAGATGGAAGGACAAGATCACAAAGTATGACAGAAAGTTGAGGAGGAGAGCAGGAATTGTCGGGGCAACAATGACTTCGGGTGGGGGAGAATGTAGCGACCTGCGGCTTTGCCCGGGCGCGCGCTCCACCTCGTCGCAGAAATGACCAAGTGTCGAGGATGCCATCGCATATGAACGCGCGGAACATGGGAGTGTGGAGGTATTTATATGCAGTGGGGGACTGACCGATGAATAACCCAAGCTGACATGCAAAACATGGGCGAGGGGGTATTCATCAACATAATTGGAGCGTCTGCCGAATAAAGAAGCGCACGGTTAGGAGCGTATAAATATGGGCAGGCTGCGATCCATTTGGGGCATCGAACAAGATCACCATCTCTTCGCACAAGGGTGGAGCACTCGGAGATAGCGCAGATACCGCAGCGGATAGATGTGCCCGCCGAGCCGGGCGAAGGACGAAACAGTGTGCAGGTTTCTGTGGCATTCGACATCGGTTTAAGTCATGGGTTGAGGCGTGGGCAAGGTCGTGCACGAGGTGCGCCCGCCTGCCCGATGCCGGTTCGTGCAGCAGGTTGAGATATCGGTTAGTGGTGGGTCGTGCACGGGGTGCACCCACCCTCCCAACCATCGGTTCGTGCAACAGAGATATTGGTTAGTGGTGGGTCGTGCACGGGGTGCGCCCGCCCGCCCAAACATCGGTTCGTGCAGCAGGTTAAGACATCGGTTAGCGGTGGGTCGTGCACGTGGTGCACCCGCCCGCCCAACCGTCGGTTCGTGCAGCGAAGGTATCAGTTAGCGGTGGGTCGTGCACGGGGTGGAAGGTTCTATTCTATAAGCACTAATAGACTAAAGGTGTGAGCCCAACCCATAGTGACATAATTCGTGAATATTGACGGATGCTTGTAAGGTGATGGGGCACCCATAGAGAGGTTTTTGAAGGATAAAAAGAGACTATGTAGCCACGGAGAACGAAAGTATTTTAGATGTCCATTAGTCTGATCCTTTGTAATTGTACGAGCTACCCGTAATGACTAACTCGCAAAATAGATTCTGTCAATCTTTTTAGGATAATGGTGGCTCGAAGAAGAGATGCATTAATGGCTCAGGGTAAACCCAGGGTGGAAGGTCTTGAAATGCCCCTTACTTTACGAATGAAGACCTCACTGTATCAAATTTGAGGGAAGGAAGGGGTGAGGATACAAGCCGCTCGATCCCCCCATCAGGGGAGAGAGGGTGAGGAGTGTAGGGACAAAAACGTTCTTTTTCCCTTCTTATATATTTCCACCCAACCGCCCAAACACCGGTTCGTGCAGCAAGTTGAGACATCGGTTAGCGGGGGGTCGTGCATGGGGTACGCCTGCCCGCCCAACCATTGGTTCATGCGGCAGTCGGTTAACGGTATAGTGGAGGGCCGTGCACGGGGTGCGCCCGCCCGTCCGTCGGCACGAAGGAATTGGATCATACATTGTAACTTAGCTTTCGGTGGAGTCTTGGCGGACCGCCGTGCCGGTGTGCACGGGCGGTCGCCCTCCCAAAGTTGTAAACTTTACATTGTAATGAAAGATTGATTATTACTATATTGCCGAGTTGAATATTGTTATGTTGGTTTTATTGTCAAACATTGTTAATGGTTTTTTAACAAGTTAATGTTATAATTCCTAAAGACTTTAAATTGTTAAGGCGTAGTCCGTAAAGTTTATTAACGATGGAACATTTTAATGGCTTAGGCGGTGCCGCACCCGCCCAATTAAGAAAAAAAAAGATTGGAGGCATGACACCTAGGGTGGATTACACGAGACGCATTGTTCGAGTGTCTAATCCATGCGCTTTTAAGGTAACAAAAGCGAGTAGCGTGATGGCGTGATCCTTACGTCTATAAAATACATTTTAACCTACCGAATGGATTTTAGAAAATCCATACACGATATTTGAAGATATTTAGGATGTCCTCAAAATAATGTGCTTCATAATCCTACTCTGAATCCAGGTAAGGGAAGCTTGCCACCAACCCTGACTTCCAAAATTTTATTTCAATTTGTTGTAGAATTTAATGAAGCCCTACCAAAATATTTTGAAACGTCAACATTGCACTTGTATCATTAGAAAAGAGTGGACATTACGAATTATGAGGCCAACAAGCGTTTCTGTCACACTGCTTTTCAGTGTCTCAGGTCCTTTCAAAATAGATTTTAGATATCGCGTGGTAAAGGATTAAATATAAAAGCCATGAAATAATAGATGATTTGTCCATTTTGTATGCTACTTGGTTTGCTATGCTGGGGGGATGAACAATATGGACCATTTGTAATAATAGGTTACCGGTCCATTTTCTATGCTATGCTTCGAGAATGAACGATGTGGACCTTTTATAATAATAGATTACCTGTCCATTTTCTGTGCTAGTTGGTTTGCTATGCTTGGAGTAAATGATGTGGACCTTTTGTGATGCATTAAACTAATGGCCATTACCCCCCGGCTCTGAAATTAGGTTTGGTACGTCTGGGTTGTTGAGTTGATGCTTTCGGCAGTAGCTTAATTAGCTTTTATATTTTTTTTGAAATTTTTTATAATTTCGCAAGATTTTGTTAAAATCGGATAACTATTCTTAATGTAAATTACAGTGGTTAAACTTTAAAATTTTAGTGTTTAATTTTTTTTCATGGTAATAATCTCTTTTCACCATTAAAAAACATAGTTCATATATTCTTACTTAGAGATTTCTTGAAATTTCTTTCACCAGATTCAATCGTTTGATTCAACATTGCTGTCAATAATTCGGCCGGTGGTAGTAACTCCGCCCAATCTTGTTCCGGTGTGCTTTCACTATTGAAATGTGACCCGCTGATGCGATACATTGAATACTCCATGTCACCTTTCCTCTTGGTGTGCTACCTTGAATACTCTCCCCAACTAGTGGGGTAATGAAAATATGAATAAATTGGTGGTTTTAATATTTAATCCAACGAATTTCATCTTGGTATGATACACTGAATGCTCTCCCCAACTAGTGGGGTAATGAAAATATGAATAAATTGGTCGGTTTAATATTTAATACAGCGAATCTTCGATTGAGCTTACAATCGTTGGATTTCCACTTGGTGTGATACATTGAATACTTTCGCCAACCAGTAGGGTAATGAAAATATGAATAAATTGGTCGCTTTAATATTTAATCCAACGAATCTTCGATTGAGCTTACAATCTATGTTCTTTTAATCAAAGTTCTAAGAGTGATAAAACTTTTCCTCTATCTACAGGATACCACCAATAAATGGTATTAAAGTGATGAAGTTTTTCCCTATTTTCTATGAATGCACCTTAGAAGGATGAATTTCGGTAGACCCTTTTATGCGAAATAGAGGTTTCGATTTATAGTAGCATTTTAATCTGTTTGAATTTTTAAATTGGTTAGACCTTCAAGGTTAAGCTGCTGATTTTTTGTCTTTCGGATGGTTCATTTTCCTTTAACTGATAAATTAAAATTTTAACCTCCTAAATTAATTAGTGTTATATATTGTCTCTGTGTATATTATTATATTAAATATTAATATGTGTATAATTATATTTAAAATATTAATGTGGTTCATATATTGAAAGTTTTATTTGTAAAATCAATATTATCTAAAGAGTTTCTATTTTTATGAGTAAAATATACACAAGTTTTCTAAAATTAGAAAATCCTAAAAAATTGATGGGCATTTAGATTTCATTTTTTTAAATTTAAATAAATTTAAATCGGTAAATGGTGAACTCACGATATATATAAAAATATTCAATTAAATATTATAATCATGAAATATAAAAAGGGGAATTAGAACGAAGTATGACGTATATAATTAGAACGAAATATGAGGTTCTTTATTGATAATAAATACATAAAGGTAGTTACATGGTCACTTGATCTTGGCTTCCAATACTAAAAGAACATTAAATTTAATCACATATTATAATAATGAAATATAAAAAAAGAGAATTAAAATGAAATATAAACTTCTTTATTGATAATAAAGACACAAAGTTAGTTACACGGTCACCTCATCTTAGCTTCATCTTGGCTTCCAATATTATCCTTTAGACCCTTTCCTCTAATCATTACTTCTTGGAAACTAAAGTAATCCTCATCCAATATTAGCTATACGAATATGAGATAAGTGGATCTGAACTTCACAACATGGAAACAAGGGTTTCCTAAAGATAGCGCTAGTGATTAAAAACATGAGAATAATATATTTAATTTGGTAGAATTTTGGAAAATTATATATATTTATATAATATATATATTATATATAAATTAATGATCTTTGTGCAATGTATATATTTATATCACCATAATATTTTTTGACTCAATGTGTATATTTATATCACCATAATATTTTTTACTCATTAAGGCACATGTTTTAGTAAGTGGGTTTTTGTTGTGGCTAGTAAATGTCGTTTAAAAAAATATCAATTTTAATATGTTTTCAATATAATTTAATTATCACTCATCTTTGGGAACAACTAGGAAAAAATCTCTTTGATGACTTTAATTAGGTGGTAATCACGCTATAAAATTCATCAACGATTTAAAACCAAATCAAAAGATCGTTTTGTTTCACTTTTGCAGGCTAGAGGAGAATGCCTTAGCGAATGCAGCACATGGAAGGGAGACCAACTCACATAGAATTTCACATCCATGATAAACTTAGACCTCTAGGTTATCTTGGTAATGAATCAAATACTCCAACACTAGTAATCCTTCCACTTCTTAATGTATGTTGGTTGTACCTTCATCTTAGGGGTATTTTGAGTCCTCATTAGATTCTGGCACTTTGTAATTAGTTTTTTTTCCTTCTTTTCTAGCCAACAAATCTAGTAGGAGTGGGGACATATAAAGAGTCAAATCAAGCATGTTGTACTCTTTGGATGAATTAAGAAAAACTTTTTAATCCACAAAAAATATAATTTAATCCATACATCAGAGTTTTTTGGAGTAACTACATATATACGTGATTTTCATGACATTTGTTTTTGGAGTAACTACATATATAAGTGATTTTCATGAAAAAATTGAGTATTGCATTTGAAAAATATATTTTCTGCATAAGGAAAATAGATGTTATCCTAGCCATCTAGTGATAAATAAAGAAAAAAAAAAGTAACCATAAAAATAATCAATAAATAAATT
>APFE031725339.1:104861-117472 GCA_000404065.3 Pinus taeda | reverse complement strand
ATTCTATTTTTATTTTATTATTTTACTTTTATTTATTTTATTTTTATTTCTTGAATTAAAAGATCAAAAATTATAATTAAATTTAATAATTTATTATTTATTTATTATAATTAATTTAAATTAAATATTAAACATTAAATCAAAAACTACTTTATGAAATAAAAATAGTCTTATAAAATAAAACTCAAATTATAATAAAAATAATTTTAAATAATATTAGAAAACAAACCTAATTCCGAATCTACAATAGAAAATAACCTTAATAAAAATATAAACATAAATTAAATAAATATTTAAATAATATTTAGGAAAATAAAACCCTATCCGAATCCATAATACTTTCCTAACTTTAATTTAGACACTATTCAAACTCAAGACCCTAGGATGATGGATTAAGAAGACAATGAAATGTACAATTTGTTTAGATAAAAGTTAAAAGAATGACAACTAATTTGTAAAAATAAAAGATACTTTTACCCTCGGCGGGGATAGAATGTGTTTATTGATGTAGTATTTCTTCGCTATTATATGTACATTCATGAATTTGTGAAAATTCACAGCATGGTCAAATTGATGCTAGTTAAACTAGCGTGTATTTCATGAAATTCAGCTGTGTGATTTGTTTTTAATAAAAAGAGTAAAAAATGGAAAAAATTTATTATATATTAATTTGTTTAATTAAATTTAATGATTTAATAATAAATATTTTATTATTTTAGTAATTTAATTATTTAATTAATTTAATAGATTTAATTTTATAAAAAAAATAAATTTTTACATCAGGGGATTTTGCTTATTTAAAAAAATAAAAACAAAATACTATAAATTATTTTTTATAACAATACAATTAAAAATATAAAACATAAGAAGCCACCAAAAAAGGAAAATCATGTTACTGACTTAAAAACAAACAGAACAGGTAAATTAGGATAAGCAATTTTTATAATACTAGTTACGTTAACAAATCACCCTTTTAATAAAGGAAGAGGATGAAAATATTGTAAGCGAAATGTTCGGCGACTAAAAGGCGCCCATTGTTCAATTGTAGAATCCATGCCGTTTTAAGGTAACGAAAGCGAGTCGCGTGATGGCGTGATCCTTAAGTCTATAAAATACATGTTAACATACTTAATGGATCTTAGTAAATTCATAAATCGCAATTGCGATGTCTTCAAAATTATGTGTTCCACAATCCTACTCTCAATCCAGACAAGGGAAGCTTTCCCCCACCCTGACATCCAAAATTTTATTTCAATTTGTTGTAGAATTTAATGAAGCCCTACCAAAATATTTTAAAACGTCAAAATTGCACTTGTCTCATTAAAAAATAGTACGACATTACGAATTATAAGGTCAACAACTGCTTTTTAGTGTCTCAAGTCGTTTCAAAAAAGATTTTAGAAATCGAGTGGTAGACGATGAATTATAAAAAGCCATTCGAAATAATAGGTGATCTGTCCATTTTTTATGCTAGGTTTGGTTTGCTATGATGGGGGATGAACAATATGAACCTTTTGTAATAATAGATGATGGGTTCATTTTCTATTCTAGTTGTTTTCCTAGGCTTGGGGGATGAACGATGTCGACCTTAGATGATCAGTTCATTTTCTATGCTAATTGGTTTTCTATGTTTGTGGTGAACGATATGGACCTTTTGTGATAATAGACAATCTATTCATTTTCTATGCTAGTTTGTTTGCTATGCTGCGGATGAACGATGGGGACCTTTTGTGATGCATTAAACTAATGACCATTACCCCCACGGCTCTCATATTAGGTTTGGTACGTCTGGGTTGTGGTTTCGGTCACAGTCTAATCCGTTTTTATATTTTTTTGGAAAATTATAAAAAAAATGACGGGCTTTTGTTAAAAATTGACACGAATTTATTGTGAATTTAAGTTGTGGTGGTCAAATTTCAAGATTTCCATTATCAAAAAATATGATTCAAATAATCTTACTTAAAAATTTCCTAAAATTTCTTTCATCAAATTGCAGGTATTTTGGGGTGACTACGCCAACGGTTTCGATCAACATTGCTGTCCATGATGGCTTAGATGCGATGATTCTATCTTTTGAGATTTCATTAGGATACTTCCACGCCTTTCACCTAGCCTCTCCACCATTGTCTCCCGCATGGCAGGATGAGCTGGCATGTTGTACTTTTTATTCGACTCGTACTATTAGGCGGGTGGTACTAACTTGTCTCGACCTTGTTTAGGTCAGCTTTCAAGGTTGAAAGGTCACTTTTCCTCTCGGTGTCACACATTGAATGCTCTCCCTAACTTGTCTCGACCTTGTTTAGGTGAGCTTTCAAGGTTGAAAGCTCACTTTTCCTCTCGGTGTCACACATTGAATGCTCTCCCCAACTATTGCAGTAATGAAAAAATGAATAAATTAGTCGCTTTAATATTAGTCCAACGAATATTCGATTGAGCTTACAATCGATTAACTTTTAATGAAAGTGACAGAAGTCATAAAACTTTTCCTCTATTTATGGGATTTTCAGATGGTCTTAAAGTAAGGAGTTGTTTTTAGTGAGATTTTTTAGAGATTTCGGTGACGGAATCTGGTGGAAAAAATTAAGATTAAATCGTGATTTGTATTATTTAAAATGGTTTTTTAACTGCATATTTGGATTCAACACCCTGAAAAATCCTTACGATGTTTTGAGTGTGCAGAAATTACTATAAAGCTTGCGATTCCAATAAATTACTGCCAGATTTTAAAGAAATTTAATCGGAAAAACCCACCAGAAAAACTTCACACTAAAACTACTGCATAAAGAAATGAAGCTTTACCTCCTTTTGGAATTTTCTATGAGTCCACCTTAAAAGGATGAATTTCGGTAAACCAGTTTATGTGAAATCGCGATTTTCATTTATAGTAGCACTTTAAACTGTTTGAATTTTTAAATTCGTTAAAACATCGAGGCTAAGCTGTTGTTTTTTTTATTCTGATAGTTGATTTTGTTTTAACTAATAAATTATAATTTTAACCTATTATATTTGGGCTAGTTTTTGTTTTTTTGGTGACAGCGTCCATGATGGAGTTGGGTTTATTAAATTAGAGCCATATATTTTCTGTGTAATATTATATTATATTTAATTTATTTGTTTTAAATTTATAATAAGTTTGTAGCCAATATTTTTTATTAATAATTTTTAAGAGAATAATTTAGAAAAAAATATTTTTAAATTATAAAATTGAAATTATTTAATATATGTTAAATTATATTTATACACTATATATATTTATTTAAACTAAATAAAAAATATATAAAATATTAAATATTAAATATGAAAAATAAAAAAATATATATAAATTTAATTTTACTATAAAATAAGTAATATTCTAATTTTAATTTATCAAATAAAATAAATATGTGAATGGGTGACAAATATGGGAGAGGAGAAGGGGTTTGGACGTGGTGATTGCCCCCGCCTAAGTAGGCATTAATGAAAAAGGTCCAAAAATATGTGTTTGATGCCAAAGATTCTATGATAGTCATTTTTAGTGAAAAAGGTTAAAAAATGTATAACTTTTTTTTTTGGTAAATCAAAATTTTCTATCAGTTCAAATCATATATACATCATGATTATTTCATTGAAAAAAGTCTTTCAGCGTCGCTCCTACTATATTTGTTGTCTAGAATATGGTAGTATAACCACATTATCAAAAGAAGAGGCAAACTAGGAAACCACAAACAAATAGCCCTGTGTGACTAAAAATCCCCTTGGATCTGTATGTAACTAAAAATCATCCCTGGTTCAAAGAACTAGCTAGAGCTAGGTTGTCCAGACCAGTGCTTGGAGGTGGGGCAATACTAAAAGCACAATGCACATGTTCTGACATATTTTCTAGTCATCCTTCCAAGCACTCCAACTATTTTGAGATCTTGCTTTGTCTGTGTTGAATAATGACTAATCTATTGTGCAAATGTCATTGGACTTGTTGTATGTTTTTCATGAAACCAATGAATTTGTTTATATCATGAGGTCAAACACATCTAAGATGATCCATCAGTAGGGTGATGTGCTGAATATGGTTTTCCAATGAATCAAAGGGAGGTGTTAATTCAATTTTTCTAGGGGACTGTGCTAGATTTGGGTCCAACACTTTCCCCAAATCACGATATTCCAAGTGGTTTTCTTCGATATTCTACATGGGTGTATGCCTTGATGAACCTTACCGTGCTGATGTTGCATGGAAGCATTGTTAACAAACTTCATCCAAATATCTGAGGCCCTCCATTGTAAACTCTAACCCCTCCAAAGCCTCCTGGTTGTAGTGGGGATCGTAAAACAAATGCAACCTAAGAACTACAGGAAACGACCCTAACTAATACCTATTACACGTCATTCAACATCCCATGTCCTCTATTTTGTCCCAATGTTACTTCCTTGCACACCACCTCTAATGTTTTCCACCCCTTCGACTTCCCACCACAACAAGAATTGTTTGCACCAAAGTTTAGGGTCAATTAACTAAAGCAACTAATTCTAGAAATGACACCTTGGTACTAAACCCCTCTACTCTAGAGCCTTCCGGGACTCAAGTATTAGTGAGTGAAAATATAAATCCTCAAGAAAATGTGCCAATTTTCTAGAAAATTGGAAGATAATTCTAAAATTTCTCAAGACCTTAGACTTCCTAAATTTACCATTTGAAAGAAAGAAGTAAGAATCTATCAAGTCAGGAATGAGCTCAGGAGGCCCAGAAACAAGCCCAACCCCTCCTCGAGTGCCTAGAACACTAGTAAACCTGTGTATTTCTCCCCCTAACCCTCCATAGTTTATAACCAAAAAATGAATATAATTCCCAATAAGACACCTAAAATATCAACAGCAATGAAAGTGAACCAATAGTGAAGGAAAACATAAACTAGCTAAGGAACAAGGCCTAGTAACTTTACCAGAGGGTTGATGATAAACATGCTTCCCAAATATTCTTTCCCTTATCCAAAGTGCTGCCCCTATCACCCTAGCAAGATAATGAAGACAAAGAAGATTAAATGGGGGAAGAACTGCTTGCCTAGGACCCAAATGCACTTAAAATGAACTAGACAGATGAAGTTATCATCGTTCCAGGCGTTGGAATGAATTTCATCCCAAACCACAACAAATTGAGGAGTAGGTGTTGGCATAGACCAAATGCCACCATGCACTACAAATCTTTGAAGAACTTCCACCACCTTAACTCAAATACTCAAGCTTGACAATGTCGTCCTATAGGCCATGCATAACCATATATTTCCCCCCTATGCTCTAGAAGAATCGTTGTGTGCTTTCCATAGAATGTGTGTTCGACAGACCTCATTTAATTCCAAGTGGAGGAGGATTATGGGGCTCCTTTCATCCCTTATGTGTTGTTGATATTCAGTCCCATAAAGAAGTGTAATTTATTAATTGTATCAACAAGCAAAATGTGCAATTTTTTATAAGTGTTTAAAATTATTATATTTTTAGTTAGAATTATTTTGTACGTATTGAAATATATATTAATGAATGATACAAAAATATACAAAATATCATAGCTTCAAAATATTAGTTTTTTTTTTTTTTTTTTTTTTTGTAAAATAATTTTAAAATTTCCTTACAAAGAAACATTGCAAAGAAAAACAAAAAACAAAAACCTCCGAAAGAAAAAGATCAAGAGAAAAATAACAAAACTTGAAAAATGGTTAAATAATTAATATTTTAAAAATAATGCACATACTTAAGACATGAGAAATTTAAAGTGTCAAAAATATGCCCCCAAAGGAAAAGTTTGATATTGCATCAATTGTTTTCAAAACAACATGAAAATCAACAACATTTTAAAAAATATGTTCATTCTTAATACATAAGAAAAATAAAATTGTCAAAAATATGGTCCCCCAAAAAAGTTTGATGTTGTATCGACACTTTTCAAAATTGTCGTGCAAATCACCAACATTTAAAAAAACGTGAAGATCACATTTAGTTGAAAATAATTAATATTATTTTGTATTAATTGAGAAATGGTTACACAGGTTGTAACATATCTCCTTAGTTTAGGATTTGTTCCTAGAGTTTAGGAGTTTAGTTGCAACTTCGTTATCTCTAGTAATGTACTTAATGATGTAATTACTCATTTGATTTGAGAATAGTGTACGGAGAGAGTTCTGTTTGTTTGAGTGCAGTCTCCAGGTGTAGTACTCACCTGTGAGCTGCAACTCCTTTTTCAATTCAAGTCTGATTTTTATATTGGTTTCAGAGCACAAAGTAGGGACAACCTTAATTTTTTTTAGGATGCATCATTGATTACAAAACTGTAGTAGCGGTGAAGTATATAAAAGCATTCGTAGAATCAGGTGGATTGCAGTAACACATGTAGCACAGGTCTCAAATTACTGATAATCTCTGAGCGGAAGAAAGGGTTGGCGCGGTTTCGTCGCTAACAGTCGTGCCATTTTTGAGTGAAACAAAGGCTTGGCACGGTTTATTAACGAACAATCGCGCCATTTGGAGTGGTTTTGAGGGTGATAATCGCGCCAGCGTGACAAAAATTGCTATTGGCATGGAAAAGCAAGCCTTACTCGCGCCAATTTTGTAAGGCACATCAATTTTGTTTTCGGCGCAGATCTTTCGTTGTCAACAAGCGCAAACCTCTTTCTCTTTGGAAAATCTGCAATTTTTTGCAAATCGGCCTTTCCCGGTGGTGGCACATTGAAAGTTCCTGATTTGTTCGGTGGCAGTAGATTGGATTTGCCTGGTGGTGGCGCAGTGGAGTTCCTGATCTGTTCGGTGGTAGTAGATAGGATTTGCCTAGTGGTGGCGCATTGGAATTCCTGATCTGTTCGGTGACAGCAGATTGGACTCGCCCGGTGGTGGCACATTGGAGTTCCTGATCTGTTCGGTGGTAGCAAATCGGATTTTCCCGGTGGTGGCGCATTGGAGTTCGTGATCTGTTCGGTGGCAGCAGATCAGATTTGCCTGGTGGTGGCGCATTGGATTTCCTGATCTGTTCGATGGTAGCAAATCGGATTTGCTCGGTGGTGGCGCATTGGAGTTCCTCATCTGTTTGGTGGCAGCAGATCGGACTTGCTCGGTGGTGGCTCATTGAAGACTTATTCATCAGAGGATCAGAAATTTTATCAGTCCAATATGAATAACAGTGATGAGTACTCTCCTAAGCTAGAAAAGCCATGGTCTATTATCAAGTCAGTAGATTATTTGCTCAGGGAGCAACGACTATTGTTTATTTTGATAGGAATTGCCATCGCATTGACTTTCTTTATCCTTCAGCCTGGTTTTTTGGCTTCTAATGTTAATGAAAATGGAAGGTTTGTGCCCGACAAACCTCATCGGGTTGTTTATGAGACTCCCGTTTCTCGGTTTGCTCAGTATCATTTGGGTTCGATAGTGAATTCTGGGGCTAAATTGCTCCTAGGTTTGAAGAGAAAGTCCTCGCGAGTTGTCATGACGGGTGGAGCTGGCTTTGTTGGTAGTCATCTACCTGACATGCTCATGGCAAGAGGCAACAATGTCATTGTTGTCGACAATCTGCAAGACCTCATCCTACTTCATAGAAAAGGTATGGTTGATGGAATCCCTGTTTTCCATAATGTTAAGCCGGATTGTGATGGATGTGCATTAGGGAAAATGCATAGAGAAGAGTTTCCTTTGCATGTTAATAGAAAGGAAGGAGATATTTTAGAACTGGTGCATACAAACATTTGTGGACCTATGAAAACTAGGTCAATAGGAGGAGCATATTAGTTTCTCTTATTTACAGATGATTGCACTAGATTTTCATGGATATACTTTCTGAGTAAAAAGAGTCAAGCCTTTCAGTATTTTAAAGAGTTCAAATCCATGGTAGAAAACTAGACAGGAAAAAGGATAAAAATTCTCCACTCAGATCAAGGGGGAGAATACAGGCTGGGAGAGTTCATGAATTTCTGCAAGCATCATGGTATTGTGCAACAGTTTACAGTGCCCCACACTCCACAGCAGAATGGAAGAACATAACTCTTGTGGAGTGCGCAAGGAGTATGCTTCAAGGTAAGGGTCTATCAAATGGTCTTTGGGCAGAAGCTATTAACACTGTTGTGTATTTAAAGAATAGGAGTCCTACTAGATGCCTAGGCTTCAAAACCGTTTTTGAAGCATTGTTTGGATTGAAACCAGCAACGAGTCACTTAAGGATATTTGGGTCAAAAGCTTATGCTCATATACCTAAGGCAGATAGGAAGAAGTTAGATCCCAAAGCCCTGAAATGTATATTTGTTGGATATGGCATTAATTTCAAGGCACATAAGTTATTTAATCCTGTGACTCACAAGGTTTTTGCAAGCAGAGATGTCATATTTCATGAACAGGTTGAAGAAGCAAAGGATGACACTAACAGTGATTGGCACATTCCATTGCTAATGGAAGAAAACAATGAGGAAGAAGAAGTAACAGGTAACGTAATCAAGGATGAAAGCCCAGAAAAGGCTGAAATAGATAGATTTGAGGTAAGTCCCCTACCAACGAGATCAAGTAGGAAGACTCGATTGAAAGACTATGCATTAATGTCAAAGATTTTAAACATTGTAGAACCTGCAAATTATGAGGAAGCAAGTAAATCTGATGCATGGAAGGCTGCACTGTATGAGGAAATAGAATCAATAAACAGAAACCACACTTGGGATTTGGTTGAATTTCCTGAAGGTAAAACCCCCATGGATGCAAATGGTTGTATAAAACAAAAATAAATGCAGATGGGAGTATAGAGAAACTTAAAGCTAGACTGGTAGCAAAGGGTTACTCATAGCAAGAGGGAATAGATTTCAGTGACACCTTTGCTCCTGTAGTCAAATTAAACACCATTAGAATGTTAATTTCCTTAGCAACAAAACACAAATGGCAGCTACACCAACTAGATGTTAAGTCTGCATTTCTGAATGGTGACCTGAAGGAAGAAATTTATTTAGTACAGCCTAAAGGTTTTGTGAAAAAGGGACAAGAACATCTTGTGCGTAAATTGAGAAAGGAACTTTATGGTTTAAAACAGGCACCTTGGCCGTGGTATGAGAAAATTCACTCATTTTGTGTACAACATGGCTTTCATAGGAGCTTGAATGATCCAAATCAGTATACCAATTTTAATAAATAGAGGCAAATTATTTTGATTTCTTTGTATGTAGATGATATGGTCATAACATGGAACGCTAACAATCTGATCAAAGAAATCAAACAACAGATGTCACAAGTGTTTGAGATGAATGATCTCGGAAACCTTCATTATTGCTTGAGATTGGAGGTATGGGAAGACAATGTACAAGCTTTTCTTACTCAAGGGAACTATGCCAGAAGCTTGCTGGAAAGGTTCAGAATGGAGTAGTGCAGATCAGTAGTAACACCATTACAGTAGAAGGAATAAGCTAGTATCAAAATTGACAACCAAACTGCCATCAAGCTTGCATACAATCCAATCTTTCATAAAAATAACAAGCATATCGATACTCAATTTCATTTTGTTTGAGAGAAACTATAGTCAAAAGAGATATGTGTTGAATATTGTAAAACTTGTGATAACATGGCTGATTTTTTTACTGAGCCTCTTGGGCGTGTAAATTTTTAATTGTTTAGAGGGATGCTAGGAATTCAGGATAATCCTTTCTCCATTAAGGGGGGGAGTTGAAAATAATTAATATTATTTTGTATTAATGGAGAAATGGTTACACAGGTTGTAATGTATCTCCTTAGTTTAGGATTTGTTCCTAGAGTTTAGGAGTTTAGTTGCAACTTCCTTATCTCTAGTAATGTACTTAATGATGTAATTACTCATTTGATGTGAGAAGAGTGTACGAAGAAAGGTCTCTTTGTTTGAGTGCAGTCTCCAGGATCAATACTCACCTGTGACCTGCAACTCCTTCTTTTTCAATTCAAGTTTGACTTTTATCTCATTTCAATCAAATCAAGATCAATGAAATATGAAAAGGTTGTAGTTGAGTAAAAAATAAGTGAGAATGCAATGAAACAGAATTGAAGACTTCCATGCAAATAACAACAAAAGTTTTCCATGTTGGCATAAAACAAAAAAAACCTAAGAAATAAAGTCCAAAGATCCAACCTAGAAGCTATAACACAAATCAAAAATCCTATGATGGTACAAGAAACCCTTCACATAAACCAACAAAGTATATATAAATTAATTTCAATTCTAGAAATCTCAAAGTTAGACCAACAATATGTACCATAAATAGACCTTTCCAAGCCACATAAGTAGAAATAAGAGTGCAAAATTTTCCACACTTATTTTTTTCAATAAAATGCATGCATGCACAAATGTTGCCAAAGAAACCCATATATATACAACTTTCACATTAACAGCTGGCCTATATATGTGACTGCTATGAAGGAAACCAACATTAGAGGAAATTTGAACCTAAAAATGCTCATGAAATTTCCATGTCATAATATGTAAACCAATGAAAATCTGTTAAATTTAAAATGAGGTACATATAAATATTTTGGAGAGAAAATAGAGATAATTGTTTCTTTTTAATTGTATTTTTGGTTTATCTCCTTATAGGTTTACTCAAATTTCAAGTGTAGACATTCATTGGATGTGCAATTAAATTTTTCATGCAACAAATACACATCATGCATACTTATGAGAAGACATAAATTGATAAAAATATAAGATACATTAAAAAAAGTTTGTTGAACATGTTTTTTTAACATATCTTTAATTTTTATCAATATAGATATTCTCAAAAGTATGCACAATAGGTACTTGTTGGATGTGGGATTTAATTCTGTATCCAAAAAGTGTATACCTTGAAATTTGAGTAAACCTATAAGGATATAGGCAAAAAAAAACAATTGTCTTCTTTTCCTTACAAAATTCATGACTCTTATTTTGTATTTTTACTACTATTTTATTATTTTTCTTAGCAGACCACTTTTATGTTGAAATTTCCTCTAAAGCATATCTTTGCAAAAGTACAAAAAATAAAATAAAATCTTAAATCCAAAATATTAAGCAAGAAGGATAGATCCAAGAACATATCAAGAGACTCAAAAACAATGCATTAAACTCATTGATCGCCCATATCAAGGATAGAACCCTTAGGAAATATACTTAAATAGTAATTTCCATAGTGGAGTCACCAATTATGTTGTGGGATGAAATCCATGAGACTAAAGGTTGAGGCTAGGGGAAAATTAAAAAATCATACAACTTACATTAAATTTACAAGAAATGGATGAGAAACTACAGGTGAATCCTATGTATGATATCAATTTCCAAGATCCAAACACTCATTCTTGCACAAGAGATGTGAACCTATAACATAAGAAAGAAACCAGAAAGTAGAATGGTGAACTCAATGTGTACAACTATATATATGACAATGGAGCCCAAAAGAAATTCAATATACTATTACAATAATTAAATATATACCAAATAATTAGGATGAAACTTGAGCTTCTTTATTGATAATAGTGCCACATAGGTAGTTACATAATCACCTAGTCTTGTCTTCCAACATTAAGTGAAATGTTCCTATAAATTCTTGCTTTTGATGATTCCACCTTAGGAATCTAAAGGTCTCCTCCTCTAATTGTAGCTATATGGATGTGAGATAAGTGGATCTCAACATCACAACATCAAAACAAGGGTTTCTTAAAGATACGGGTGTGCTTAAGAGCACAATAATAACATACAAAATTTAGTAGAATTTTGGAAAAGTATATACATGCATATTAATGACACCTATGAGCGCCATCCCAGGTGTACATTTATATCCCCATAAAAAATTTTGAGTCATTATAGCACAAGCCCTTGTAGGTGCGTTTCCGGTGTAGTCAGTAAACCTTGCATTAAAAATCTCAATTTTTATATGTTCTCCATATGATTTTATCATCACCCATCTCCTAAAACAATTAAGATAAAATCTCCATAATGAACGTAATCAGGCCATATACTTCTTGAGTGATTTGCAACAAAATCAATGGAATATGCAAGATCATTTGGTTTCACTTCGGGAGGGCTCGAGGATAACATTTGGGCAATTGGAGCAATTGGAACAGAGACTAGTTCACGTAGAATTTCACATCCATGGAAAACTTAGGGCTCTAGATTATCTAGGTAATGGATCAAATACTCTAGCACTACCAAATGTTCCTACGTCTTAAATTTTTTTTCTTATATCTTCAGCTTAGTGGTATTTTGGGCATTTTAGACTTTCAATTTCTACATCCTTAGTAGATTTTCACACTTTGTAACTAGTTTTTGTGATTTTTTTCTGGCCAAGAAAATCATTTGGAGTGAGGCTGGATGAATTGTGAAATGTGGACAACCATGTGGCAAAATCAATTATTAAAGTTGAAAAATATTTTTTTGCATAGACAAATTGGCGAACAAACTCATCTAATGATAAATAAGGCAAAAAAATGTATAACCATAAAATGAATAAATAAATAGCTTTACTTTCAAAAACTACAAATCAGACTAACTATATATATTCCTTGGTTAATTACAATTTAGAAATTGCTTGGTTGAGAATATTTAAAAATAACTTTCTCCACCATAATTCTCACAATATCTTAACCTAGGTTAATGTTTTTCCTATAATAAAGAAAACCTCATCTAGGAA
>APFE031725339.1:86925-104005 GCA_000404065.3 Pinus taeda | reverse complement strand
TGTGTATTTTATGATACCAAATGAAATTCAGTTATGTGTGATTTATTTTTAATATACGAGAAAAGAGAAGCTATTTTTTATTATAATAGTGTAATTTGTTTAATCATATTTAATAAATTAAATTTCATTCCAAATTTAATTAGAAATTAGAAAAATTATATTTTTTTAATTATGTGAACTTTATATATGTGCTTTCATCGCTGAAAGGTGACTTCGGGGATGGGATTAAACATGTCACCTTTCCTCTCGGTGTCACACATTGAATACTCTCCCAAGTACAGCAGTAATGAAAATATCAATAAATTGGTGGATTTAATATTAATCCAACAAACCTTCGATCGAGCTTACTCTCGATCTAACTCTTAATGAGTGTTAACGTAATGAATCTTTTCCCTCTTTTGGAATTTTCTATGACTGCACCTCAAAGGATGAATTTCGGTAGACCCTCTCATGTGAAATAAAAGTTTTGATTTATAGTAGCATTTCTACCTGCTTGAGTTTTTAAATTCGTTACACCCTCGAGGTTAAGCTCTTGGTTTTTTTTGGTCTCTGTCTGATGGTTGATTTTGTTATAACGGACAAATTATAATCATAACCTTTTAAATTTGCGCCTGAGTTTTTCACAGAGTTGAATTTTTTTTATACTCAAAAAAAGGATTTAAATGGTAAAGTTTCTGATGAAAACAAAAATTGGGCTCATTAAACTAGTGTCTGTAATACTATATTATATTTTAATTATATTTGTTTTTAATCTATATATCAAGTTCGTCATCGGATTATTATTTAATAATTTAAAGAAAATAAGGAAAATAATTTAGAAAAAACCTTTTTAATTTTTAAAATATAAAACTGAAATACTAATATATTTAAATTATATTATATACTATAGATTTTATTTAAACAGATTTAAAAAAAAATTAATAATAAATATCAATTTAAATATGGGAAAAATTAAGTAAAAAATAAATATAAAATTAATTCTACTATAAAATAAATAAATATTTTAATTTTAATTTATCAAATAAAATAAATAGGTGGATGGGGTGACAAACATAGGAGTAGAGAAGAGGGTTTGGAGGCAATTGATTGCCGCCACCCCACTAGACCAATATGTTAAGGGATGTGGCACCATCCCCTTAGTAGGTATAATTCATGGAAATAAAGCAAATATAATCCTTGTTTTAGACGTTATGCATGGGCAACTAGGATGGAAAAGGGGCACATTAATGTGAGTGAATGAGAAGGTGACCCTAATTAAGTGCATGTTGGATTTTATTTCTCGGTGAGGCTTAGCACTTGAGATCATTCAACAGGTAACAAGGTTGATTATCTCAGATCGATTAAGGAATGCAAAGCATGAGATTCTAAATAACAAAGAGATAAGTAAGAAAGCATGGAAATACATAAAGAAGGTCCCTCATTTTCAATGGTTTACTAATGTTTGGAGGAATCGTGGTTATCCATGCCAATGAATTGAAATTTTGGTGTGTCTTCACATTAGCGGGGAGCTTGAGGGTGGTAGCTCGCAGTGCACATTCTAGAGGTGCAAAATGTTAAGCATCGATAGTGATGGCCATGAAAGGTGCATCACTATAAATCACTGTTGTTCATATGAAATAGTGATGGTCACTATCTGCCAATATAATCATTATTTGTGACACATTGTGAATGTAACAACGCCTTTCATTATGTTTAGTTTGTGGTGACAGAGGCTCCTTTGACCACTGCCAATGAGCTTATAATGAAATATTTCAAACCTCACCAAAATATGAAATGATGGCAGTCAACAAACGCCACCATATATATGCATCAATAATTATGGTCATGAAAGGTCCATCACAATAAATCTTTTTTGTTTATATGAAATGGTGATGGTTACTATCTTTTATTATAATCATTATTCATAACGGATTTTGAATGTCACCACAACACCTATACTTTTGGTGAAACCGCCTTTGGTGACGTTCAACTTTTTTGTGATGGAGGCTAAAGTCTGTCACCATTGCTTATATGAAATGGTGACAGTCACTATCCATAATTATAAGTCATTATTGGTGAAGAACCCTAAATGTCACCACAACACCTATACTTTTGGTGACGCCACCTTTGGTGACATTCAATTTTTGGTGACGAAAACTCTTTTGACTATCACAAATGAGTTTATGGTGACAATTTTCGACCCTTACTAATGTCCATTTTTCTTGTAGTGATGTCCTACCATAAATGGTAATAGAAAGAGATATGTTGACCTCATAAAAGTAGCCTTGAATAATCAAACTCCCTTTACATTGCAAGGCACCCTCAATGAGCGTTATAAAAGAGATACAATGTCTATATTAGGAAATGCACGTATTTCCCTTTTCGGTCATCTAAATAGTCCCCAGGAATGAAAATTAAGCTACTAGTTCATAATTAGAAATTGAGGGATACATTTGTGGACATCTATTTGGACAAGAGAGGGGGTATCTCTCTTTCCTTATCCTCACATGGCCTAGTGCTTAACTGCTATGTTAGAGGAGCTTCAGGAGCAAACTATAAAAGACTATACATTACATTTTTTAATCAAATTCTATGTTTTTGTTTGAGTAACTTAATAGAATTTATCCTCCACACACATTCCAAAGTCTTAAATCACATATACTAGTATGTTTCTATGATAAAATAAATGCATACCTAATTTTATTACACATTTATTTTACTTATCTGTTATTTGAGTCAAGGGTTACAAGAGTGCAACTAGTGATGTTCTAATACAAAGGAAATCAAATAAGAACACTTAAAAACATGTAATGTGCCTCTCCGTTTTTTATGAAAAGAGGGTTTCAGTTTGCGCTCTACAAAACACCATCCAATATTTTTCCTTTCCTCTAAAATCTAGAAGGTAAACATTTCATAGTAAACAAAGTTACCAATTTAACGCGAAGTGTAATCTAGAAATGAGAACCCTAGCCCAAGAAACCCTTATTTTGCACAAAAAATATTAAAAACACTAAAAAATTGAAAGTGGTTGATATTGCATGGATTTTCTTTTATTTTCTTTTATTTTTCCTAAGATAAAATTCAAAGCCTTTTCTAGTAGTAGCTTTAAAAACCATTTTATTTTTGCAATAAACATGAAAAAACACCCCAAAAAGAAAAGTGTTAATGTTGAATCAATATTATTTTCAGGTTAAAATTCCATTTTTTTTTTAACATTAAAAACTAATTTTTTTGTACATAAATATGAAAACACACGCCAAAATTGAAAAGTGTTAATGTTGCATCATATCTTTTTTATCCTATTAAATCTCCAACATTTTTTAGCAATGGAATAAAAAATAAAATATCATGACTCTCCAAAACCTTAAAATTCCAATAGTGCTTGACGATAGTGTTAAAGATAAAATATTACAACTCTAAAAAAACCTAAAAACTCCAATAATTTTCGACCATAGTGTTGGATATACATGTCATGACTTGAAAAACATTAAAAATTTGACATTAATGATGCAATTAAGGATAAAGTATCATGACTTCGAAAAATGTTAAAATTTCGATATCTTTTAGCGACGAAAGTAAAACAAAATATCATGAATATAAAAAACATTAAATTTTAAACATATTTCAATGATAACATTATATACCAAATACCATGACACAAAAAAAAACATTAAAAATGAATACCTAAATCAAACAGTCATTATGCCAAGAGCAACTTTTTTTAATTATTAAAACTATAGCTCATTTAAAATCCTAGTGTAAGACAACTTTACACATTGCAATGAAAACTAATCATCAAATTGACAAATAGTGGTGGCAGACTTTATCCATTGTAACAAACATTTAGAAAACAACTATCAAATTGACATATAGTGAAGTCTGATTACTAACCAAGCATTAAAACATCTATTATACCAAAGTAAAAAAAATAACTAAAAGATAAATAGGAAAAAAAATATTTAAACGGAAAAAAGCTAAAAAGTAATAAAAATAGAAATTAAATTAAAACATAAAAAATAAAAACTTAAAAAAATAAAATAAACGCCAAAAAATCAAACCCACAAGTTAACAACAAAAAAAATAAAAAGAGAAAAATAAAACATAAAATAAGTAAAAGGAAGTAAAATATTATTATCATTATATCTCTAATTATAAATTTAAAAACAAAAATGTAAAAGGAAAACATTATCTCGCTAAAAACTAAAATATGAAACTAAAATAAAAATAAATAATAAACCTATTTTATTAGAAAAAGATAAGAGAAATAATGAGTTAGAAAAAAAAAAAAATTCTTAACAAAATAAAGTTAAAAATAAAGATAAAATAATAAAAAATAAACAAAAATTAGATAATTAAAAAAAACAAATTCATATAGATATATAAAAAAAAATTCATATAGATATATATAAAGTGAATAGGAAAATTATAAAATCAATTTTTAAAAATATTAAATAAAATAATCTTAAAAAATAAAAAAGAATAAAAAAATAAAAAGTTTTAAAAATTTGGTATTAAAAAATGCAGAGGACAAAAGGGTCATTGAGACAACACCTAGAGGCAGTAGCTTACTCTAGACACCTTGCTCGCAACGTTTTGTGTTCGTTTCTCTTTTGTTTATGTTTTTTATTTATAAAAATTTTATTTTGGAAACAATTTATTAAATATTATTAATTTTTATTTTATTTTTTTAATTAAGCTTGTTTATAATTTTAATTCAACATTTCTTTATTTATTTTATGTGTTTTACTTAAAATTTTATGTGAATCATAATTATTAAGAAAAATTTAAATATTATTATTTTTGGACATAGAATTAATAAAATTTTCTATTATTGAATAGATATTGCATCATATTTGGACCGAATAGCGAGCGCGGAAGAATAGCTAGGGTTTCGGGTTTCTGAGCTCCATCGAGGCTCGCAAAAGGCGGAGCTCCACTCCCCCCCATAGGCAGGCAATGGCCAGCCAAGGTAAGAAACCTATAGAATCGGTCATAGGACCTTTAGGAGAAAGGAAGAAGAATCTGGAAGAGGATCAAGATTTTACTAAACTAAGGGAGGACAACAACACGAAAGATAATGAGGAAGAAGACAAGAAACAGGGAGCAAAAAACAAGGCACAGAAGGGGCCATGTAAACCCAAGGCTGAGGTCACTCCCTAAGTAGCTTTAAATGATCCTGCTTTGCAAGCGCATAGGGACCACATGCGGACCTATGCTATCATTTGTAAATTCATGGGATTGTGGCCCACTGATAAGGCATTACAAGCATGGATTAAATACCATTAGAAACCAAAAGGAAGCATAGACCTACACCTTGGGTCAAAGGGCTTCCTCACTGTGGTCTTTACAAATATTGAGGACAAAGACAGGGTGTCTGAAGGAGGAACCTACTTCTATGCAACAAAAGGCCTCTACATGTGGTCGTGAATGATGAATTTTGTCTCGAAGTGAGAAACTTTTACTTTAGTCTCCATCTGGGTAAGTCTCTACTCCCTACCTCTTGATTACTGGTAAACACAATTATTATCTACCATAGGAAATACACTAGGAAATTTAATAAAGCCTTTCAGGCAACTAGAAGGGGAAAATACACTTCCTTCGCATGAATATGTGTGGAGATGGATCTATTGGGAGCCCTATCAGATGAGGTCATCTTAGAAGTTTTGATGAAGAATGGGTGAAAACAGTAGATTATGAACATATTCCTTTGAAATGTCGTAGGTGCCATGAGCATGGGCACCTATTGAGGGATTGCCCTCTTAGCAAAATAGAGAACAGAAGTAAAGCAACCACAACGAAAGGAAATCAAAGCTTTCACAAAGTGGGACATAGAGGAAAAGGGCGCAAAATGGGGCCAAAGCAACAACAAGAAGAAGGGAAAGAGGCTAGTCTGATCAGGTTCCAAGTTCTAGAAGAAGAGGAAGGAATATCAAAAGTAGATCATGTAATAGAAGAAAGCTCATGGGAGAAGGAGGAAGAAGAAGATAGGGAACAAGCACAGGATGTTAATAAATAGAAAGAGACAATGCTGAGTGATGGAGAACTTGAGATGGATCAAGAAATGACTCAGGGTGAGATGGAAACGGAGGATCATGCACTGTAGGAGATTCTGGATAGAGAACACCTAGATCTGGAAGGATTCTTGAAACAGGGAACCATGGGAGTGGTAGACTCATTACCTCAAGAAGATTTCAGCATAGTACCACAATTATTCCTATGGAAAACTTAGGGCGAAGAGCTAGAAAGGCAAAGAAATAATGAAAGGCAGGGCAACAAAGGAGTGAAAACTATGAAAACCACATTAGGATTAGCTCCTAGAAACCCAGGAAAGAAAAGAGGCAGGAAAAAGCAGAACGAGCTATTGACGGAATGTGGAAAGCTAATGATAAATTTAGGTAAGATGAAAGACCTAACCAGTTACTCCTTTACAAATATCTAATAATGAGGATCACATCTTGGAATATCATAGGTTTAGGTAGTAAAAGAAAACAAAGAACACTTAGGAATAGAAAAAAACAAGAAGATTCGAATATGATCTTTATCTATGAAACTAATTGTTCCATTCAAAAATCAAAGAAATTCATAGCAAATGGCTCAAAATATTTGACTTTCTAGAAGTTAAAGCAGATAATACAGTAGGCGGCATGCTCACTCTTTGGAAACGCCAAAAGATTGGGGTAATAGATGTTGAGGCATCTACGAATTATTTATTAGTGGTTATTCAGCCTGTGGGAGACAATGAGACTTATTTGGTCATGAAGGTTTATGGCCCACAAAAACCGGATGATAAACTCGGATTTCTAGATTCTCTTGTAGAACTAAGAGATAGACATGCAGGAGTTACATGGATCATGGGTGGGGACTTCAACATGATCAAATCACTTTTGGAAAAAAAAGGGGTAACAAGAACTTTAAGCAAAGATTCTCTAGCATTTCAAATTTTCATAGATAATATGAAGCTAGTTGATACTGATATGAATAATGGCCTCTTTACATGGAACAACAAGAGAGGAGGGGAGTCTCAAGTAGCCTCAAAGTTAAATAGATTCATAATTTCAGAGGACCTTATGCTCAGAGACAAGGAAATGATAGTGAGAATTCTCCCCTTTGGTGGGTTGGACCATTGGCCTGTACAAATGGAGGTACAGGGCATTGGTACACCCAAGAACAAACCTTTTAGATTTGAGAATATTTGGCTTACACACCCATATTTAATCAGCAAGATGGTGGAAAGAATATCTGCATATTTAGGGAACAAGAATGTTTCTACTCCACAAAAGACTAAAATACATCAAGGTCAGACTCAAAGACTGGAACAAGAATGAATTTGGCAACATTTTTTGCAGCGAAAAAATATGTTGAAGATAAAATGCAGACATTCAATCAAACTCTTATCGCAGATGGCTTTGATAGATTCAGAGATGAACAAGTCACCAAACTTCATCAAGACTAGGAGAACTTATGTAAACAAGAGGAAACATATTGGAGACAAAAATCTAGAGCTCAATGGCTAAAAGAAGGGGAACAAAACAACATTTTGTTTCCACAGATCCACCATGGTAAACAGATCTTATAATAGGATCTCTTCGATCAAGGACATGGGAGGTCATCTTCGCAATTCCCATGAAGATATAGAAACTGTGTTAGTCTAGCACTTTCAAGGTATAGTGAAGGAGACCACTGCAGATAGAGATCACTTTATGAGGGAATTATCAAGGCATATACTTAGGCTAGTATCAAGAGAGGATAATTTCAATCTCAACAGGCCAGTGATTGAAGAGAAGGTCAGTGAGGCCGTTAAGGAATGCAAAATGGAAAAGTGCTAGGCCTTAATGGTTTCAATGTGGATTTCTTTAAATCCTGTTGGAGCATTGTTAAACAAGATATCATGAATGTAGTGGAGGATTCCAGGTTGAATAGAACCATTCTGAAGGCACTCAATACTTCCTTCATCTCCCTGATCCCAAAATAGGATAATTCTCAAACTTCTAACAGGTTTAGACCCACAACTTTGTGTAATGTGGTGTATAAAACAATATCCAAAGTTGTTGCCAATAGACTCAAACCCCTTCTTCCTACTCTAGTTTCTGTGGAGCAATCAGGTTATGTGGAGGGAAGACAAATACTCAATAACATCATTCAAGCTCATGAAGTGGTACATTATTATTAAGCAATAGGAAGGTGGGAATTATTATGCAGTTGGACCTTACCAAAGCTTATGATAAGTTGAATTGGACCTATATCAACAAGGTCCTTCTAGCCTTTGGCTTTGATCATAATTGGGTAAGAAGGGTTATGGCACTGGTCACTTCTTCTAGCTTCTCAATTCTAGTCAATGGTTCTCCTTCCAAGACTTTAACTCCTTCAAGAGGTCTCAGATAGGGAGATCCACTCTCTCCCTTTCTCTTTATCCTCATGATGGAAGGACTTGGGTGGTCTATCAAGCATGCAAAAGAAGGAGGCAACATCAAGGGTATCCAACTTTCAGAAACTAGATAGGCTTTGTCCCATTAACAATTTGTTGATGACACTATGTTACAGGGAGTCCCCATGGTAAAATAATCTCTTTCTTATAAAAAAACTTGCATGACATTGCCATGGCCACGGGTATGGAGATAAATCTGTCCAAATCTAAGATTTTTTTCTTTAATACTAATATTGCTATTCAGAGAAATATCTCTAGAATTTTGGGCTTTCAAAGGGAGGTCCTTCCTTCCAAGTACCTAGTAGTTCCTCTAACTAGTAAACCTTTGCACAAAAGCATCTGGGAGTTGATAATTAATAAGATGTAGGATAAAATCAGAAAATGGACTATCAAATCTTTAAACTTGGCAGGTTAGTTGGTGCTTACAAAAGCTGTTTTGCAATCAATCCCCATTTTCATGCTTTCAGTACGTCGAGCTCCAAAGGGAGTTTTACAACAATTTAGGACCATTCAAAGAGAATTTATTTGGGGTAAGGGGTAGGAGAGAAAAAAATGGGCCTTGGTAGCTTGTGATAAGATTTGTAAACTGAAAACCCATGGGGGTCTTGGATTGGATGATCCAGATGTACTCAGCAAGGTTTTAGGGGAAAAATTATGGAGGCATTGGGTAAAATATCCAAAGGCTCAGTGGGCTAGTATATGGAAAGAAAAATATGCTAGCACTTGGCAATATAGTGATCACATAAGGATGATGGGAATCATAAAAGGATCCCACATTTGGAATAAGGCCTGGAAGAATAGAGGCTTAGTGTAGCAAAATAGTTTCTGGGAAACCAGAGAAGGAGACCTTGCTCTATTTTAGGAGGATAAATGGCAACAACAACCTACACTGTTAAGAGAGGACTTTCTGGACCTCAAGAAAGAAACGGATACCCAAGGGTTATTTAGGGTTAAATATTTTTGGGAACAAACCAATATTGAAGAAAAATGGAGAGCCTGGAAGAATATAGAATTTGGGGATGACAACCCCTTGAAAGCAAAAGTAGATGCACTACTGATGGACAAAAGGAAGATTCTTGTTTCAGAGGGTCATGACCAACTTAGATTGAGCAATAATAAAGAAGGTACCTTCAATATTAAGGAAGCCAAGAAGATATTCCTTGAGCAGGATTCCTATGTACCAGACAAGGTTTGGAAGAACCTTTGGAGGCATCAAGGTTGGATGAAAATTAAACTTTTCATGTGGTTGGTACATCATAAGAAAATTCTGACTTGGGAAAATATTCGAAAGAGGGGTGTTCTAGGACCTTCTAGATTATAGCTCTATGAAGCCCAAGAGGAGACAATGTAGCACCTTCTCAATGACTACATTTTTACCTCTAGGTTGTGGGACACGTTTGCCACAATTTTCCAACAGATGGACAGGGACAATGAAAGCATTATCAACACCCTAAATAAATGGAGATGAAACTTCTCTGAGTATGAGTCTCTTCACTTGGCTTGGGTTTTAATTCCAAGCTTCATAATTTGGAATGTTTGGAAAGAAAGGAATAATAGAATCTTCAAAAATGTTCATAGCACAACCTAACGCATTTTTGAGTAGATCTTAAGATAGCTCAAGGAGACGGTTAGTACTAATGTGCAAAACTCCCCAAAAAATCCACCTTGAGAAAATGAGATGCATATACTTCATCAGCTGGGTATGTAGGGGCTTGGACCACAGGGAATGGATAGGAAGGTTATGAATCCGGAAAATAAGCTAGATTATGGCAACCTCCCCCTCAGGGATTTCTGAAATTTAACATTGATGGGGCCTCGAAAGGTAACCCAGGTCTTGCTGGTTTTGGAGGAGTGTTACGAGATGAAAATGACTATATTCTTTTTATTTTCCATTGCCATCTGGGAAAGGCTACAAAAAATATGGCTGAATTAATGGCTCTTGAACAGAGATTAGATTTCCTCAAGCAGGATAATCTCCAAAATATTATTATTGAAGTTGATTCTGAGTTGATCATTAACTTTTTTAAAGGAATCTGTTGTGGCACGGAGATGGAAAAAGTCTCAAGTCATTGGAGGCCGATCCAGGTATTTCAAAGGATCCAATTTCACCTCCTAGACTTACACATTGTGAGTTTCACTCATGTGCGAAGGACGTCCAATAAATTGGCAGACATTCTAGCCAATCAAGGAGTGGTTTGCACCAAAAATAAGGTCAAGTTGATTTGGCGAGAGATGCCTCATAACAGATTAAGGGAGCAGTGTTTTCATTAGGCAGATGTGGAAAATAAGGTATTCCGCAACAGAGCCATAGAGACGGGACCTGGTTGACTCTTATGCAGAGTTGAGACACAAGTAAGGTTGCTTTTGGTATGCAAGTCTATGATTGGCAATAGCAGACCAAAAGTTTCAGGGGGGTGACTAGAAGAATGGATCTTCATCTTCTTTTGACCCAGGCACCGGAATCCAGACTTTCATGGTAGCTGCAAAACCCTGATTTTTGCCTGCGGTAGCTTTACCACCCTCGAAGTGGTTTCCAGGGTATCGCTCCTCCTTCATGCGTGAAGCGGTTTTCTCATTTGGAAGTGATTCCACTCATGACACAACACGTGGCTCAGAGTGGGGAGGAAATACCACCCTCATCACGCGGTAATTATCGGTGAGTTAAGGTCGAGCGATATGATTCGTAACCATTGGATCAATCGCGGTCAATCTATGGCTAGGATCAATTGTACTTGTTGGTGGATCCAAAACAGAGGTTAAGTTTCGAGTTGTTCGCACGACCTATCTCGAATCGCGTGCATATGGCGGATTTTAGGAGGCAAAAATGAATGATGGTTATGTTAAAAATGGACCAGATAGGATTATCAATTATGGTATACTAAGTTCATCGTGTCTGATTTGGTTGTTAAACGGTGCACTTGTTGGCTACCCGAAATGTTTCTCATCTGCTGGATCTTTAACTTAGGATCTAACGGCTAGTTTTGGGTAAAGCCTTTTGTAGACTAATTTTTTTTTTCTCAATTGAATAGAAAAATCCACTCTTGCCTTAGCAAAAAAATAGAATTTTCTATTATTTAGTTTTTTCTTGTTAATTTTTTCATAAAAATCCTTTATTTGACATGTCATTTTTAGTGAAAAGGGTCCAAATATGTATAAATTTTTAATTACCTTTTTTTTTTTTCTTTCTGTAAATAAAAAATTTCTATTAACTCAAATCATATATACATAGTGATTATTTGATTGACAAAGCCTTTCATCCTCATTCCTAATAGATTTTTTGGCCAAAAGATAGTAGCAGAACCACATTATCAAAATAGAAGGCAAACTAGAAAACCACATAGAGATAGCCCAATGAGACTAAAAAGCCCCTTGGATCTGTATGTAACTAACAATAATCCCTCATTCGAAGAACTAACTGGAGTTGGATTGCCTAGACTGGTGCTTGGAGACGAGGGAGTACTAAAAACATAATGCACATGTTCTTCTAGCAAGAAAGAAGTAATATTACAGTCAAGAATGAGCTCAGGAGGCCCACCAGCAAGCTGAGTCCCCTCCTCTAGTGCCTAGGTCACCAGTAAACCATGTGTATTCCTCCCCCTATCCCTCCATAGTTTATAACGAAAAATGACTATAATTCCTAATAATAGACCTACAATATTAGCAACAATGAAAGTGAATGAATAGTGAAGCAAAACATAAACTAGCTAAGGAACAAGGCATAGTAAATTGACAGGAGGTGTTACCGGGAATAGTGTCCACTCAGAGCTGTTATTCCCAGTAAGACTGGTAGCTATCTTAGAAACAAACAAGTAAAGTCTACTTTCATTTTCCTTTATGAAAATAGATAAGAGTGGAACAAAGGACACCAACCTTAGTCTTGCGCTTGGTTTCCTTGCTTGATTCCTCTCGTTCCTGATAGACCTTTTCCACATCTTCTTCATCTGCCCAGCTTCAAAGAGCACCTGTCGAATCCAAGCAACATACTACTAGCGAAGAACAGAGATCTATATTCATAAATAACACAAGACCAGATATGTGTTAACCATACAAATGCATATATAAACAAACATACAAGAATATCGAGGAAAAATTGAATAGCTTTACTAAGATCAAGAATAGCAAGAGGATTACAACCACTTGTTTTGACCCAGCATCATCCTCCAGCAAGAAATCCCTTCTTCACCTCAATTAAAGCTTAGATCACCCAACGCTATGAAGTTTCACCAGAAAACCAACAACACTTCTCTACAAGATACAAAATTCCAGCCTCTGGATCTCTGTTATGAGGGATCCATATATAGATGATTGTAGGGGGTGAGTCATCCTCTAGGGTCTTGAGTGTCTCCTCTTTGATAGTTCTTGATTCCACTTAGAGACTGATGATATCTTACTCATCCTTGGTCGAAAACAGAGAGGCAAGTGTCAAAGGAGAAGCTTCGGGAAGATTCCATGATCTTCCACCTCGCAAATTGTCCCTGCCATTTGTCCATTCCAGACCAGCGCACCCTACAGAGGAGCCGTTCAGTATGCATCACACCCTTTACACTGGGAAGGTGATATGCATCACACCGTCTGCACTGGGTAATCAGTATGGTCCAATTTTGACCATTTCTGAGCAGTTTTTAGTGGAGAACTTCTGGCAGATGATGTAATCAGCTGACCTTGTTCCTTTAGGTAGTGAAGCAACAATTTTAGGGACTTAGGAGCCCTCAGTTTATGGACTTTTATGATTGGGGTTGCATTGCCCAAAAATGTCTATAACAGGAGGGCTGAGGACAAATATGCTTCCCAAATATTATTCCCCTTCTCCAAAGCCCTGCCTATACCACCTCATAAAAACAATGAAGATGCAGAAGATGAACTAGGGGAAGCACCACTTGCCTGGATCCCAAATGCACTTAAAAGTGAACTAAAGAGATGAAGTTTCCATCATTCCAGGTCCTGGCATAAATATTTCCCCAAACCACAACAACTTAAGGAGTTAGAGTTGGCATAGATCAAATGCCACCCTGCACTACCAAAGTTTAAACGACACCCACCACCTTAACTCACATACTCAAGCTTGACAAAGTCATCCCATAGGCCATGAAAAACCATATAATCCCCCCCTATTATCTAGAAGAATATTTGTGTACTTCCCATAGAATGTGTGCTCGACATACCTCATTAAACATTATTACAAGTGGAGGAGGATTATGGGTCCCCTTCACACCCTTATGTGTTATGGATATTCGACCCCATCAATAATTGTATTTTTTTTAAATATATCTATATGAAAAATGTGCATATTTTTGTCAACCATTTAAAATTATTGTATTTTTAGTTAGAATTATTTTATGTGTATTGAAATATTAATAAATGTTACATAAATATATAAAAAACCATAGCTTCAAAATATTAGTTTTTTATTTCCATTACACTAAAACATTGCAAAGAAAAAAACACCTCAAGAAGAAGAAGAAGACAACTTGAAAAATGGTTAAATAATGAACATTTAAAAAAAATTCACATATTTAAGACATGAGAAATTTAGAGTGTCAAAATATGTCATCAAAGGAAAAGTTTGGTGTTACGTCAATGATTTTCAAAATCAACAATATTTTAAAAAATATGTTCATTCTTACTACATAAGAAAAATTAAACTGTCACAAATACCCACCTCGCCACACCCCCCTACCACCCCGGCCCCCCCCCCCCCAAAAAAAAGGTTGATGTTGCATTGACACTTTTCAAAATTTTTGTCAAAATCACCAACATTTAAAAAACATATATTTTCATACATAATAGATAATAACATTTAAAGTGTCAAAAATATGTTTCTCCAAATAAAAAAGTTGATGTTGCATCAACACTTTCCAAACATCATCATGATTTCATGTGACCTCGAAAGAACTAAAAATTCAATATAGTTCTTGTTAAGTTGGTAACTTTGTTAATATAGATCAAAGTCAACGAAGGAACAAAATGAGTCACACCATGAAAAATTAAAGCTATTATAATGTAATAGATATGATATAAGTTGCCAAAATTTGCTTACGAACTTCTACGGAATAGAAGTGAGAACAATATTTCAAAGAGCGAGCAAGACGCAAAAACTACAAGTGTGAAAATGCACTTATAAAAATTGAAGCAACTAGCAAAGTCAAAAGCCACAAGTACTAAAAATTAATCACAAACTACCCTCAAGAACATATAAAAGTAGAAGAAACTACCTATCCCTGTCAATTCTAGAAATCTCAAAATTAGACCAACAATATGGTCCATACATAGACCATTCCAAGCCACATAAGTAGAAATAAGAGTGGAAAATTGTCCAATATCGAAACGATACATGATATATTTTTCAAACAGAATGAATGCACAAACAAATTTTGCCAACGAAACCCACATATATGCAACTTTTGCACTAACAACTAGCCTATATATGTGACTACTACGAAGGAAACCTACATTAGTGGAAATTTGAACCTAAAATTGTCTATGAAATGTTCATGTAATTTCCATGTCATATGTAAACCAATCAAAATCCATTAAATTTAAAAAGAAGTACATGTAAATATTTTGGAGGGAAAATAAGCATAACTATATTTTTTTAATTGTATTTTTGGCTTATCTGCTTATAGGTTTGTTCAACTTTAAAGTGTAGACACTCATTGGAAGTGGAATTAAATTCCACATCCAAAAATACCCATCATTCATACTTATGAGAAGAGTCAAATTGATAAAAATTAAAAATGTATTAAAAAATTGATTTCAACATGTTCTTTCTTTCAGATGTCTTCAATTTTTATCAATGTGGGTCTTCTCAAAAGTATGTACAATGGGTAGTTGTTGGATGTGGAATTTAATTTTTCATCCAACGAGTATATGCACTTGAAATTTGAGTAAACCTATAAGAAGATAAGCCAAAAATACAACTAGAAAATAACTTTATTCTTTTCCCATCCAAAATTCATAACTTTTTTTTCTTACTGCTATTTTATTATTTTTCACTAGGAGACCACCTTTAGGTTGGAATTTCCTCTAATAAATATCTATGCAAAAATTGGAAAAATAGAATAAAATATTAGATCCAAAATATTGGGCAAGAAGTACCGATATAGGAACATATCAAGAGACTCAAAAATAAAAAAATAAACTCATTGATGACCAATATCAAGGATATAACACTTAGGAAAAATACTTCCCTAGTGGACTCATCAATTATGTTGTGGGATGAAATTCATGAGGCTAGGGTTTGATAGACCTAACATAGAAGAATTAAATAATCAACAAAGGAAAATTAAAAAATCAGACTACTTGCATTAAGTTCAAAAACAAAGAGATAAGAAACTACATGTTAGTTCTATGTATGATGTCAATTGTCAAGGTCCAAATGCTTATTCTTGCACAAGAGATGTGAACCTATAACACAAGCAGTAAGCCAAAAAGTAGAATGGTGAACTCATGGTGTACATGTATATATATGACAATTTAGTCCAAACGAAATTCATCCAAATATTATAATAATTAAATATTGACAATAGGATGAAACATAAGCTTCCTTATTGATAACAGTGTCACATAGGTAGTTACATGATCACAGGTAGTTACATGATCACCTGATCTTGGCTTCAAACACTAAATGGAATTTTCCTTTAGATCCTTCTTTTTGATGATTCCTTCTTGGGAAGCTAAAGGTAACCTCCTCTAATAGTAGCTATATGGATGTGAGATAAGTGGAGCTTGACATCACAACATGGAAACAAGGGTTTCCTAAGGATACAATCATGCTTAAAAGGACAAGAATAACATACATAGTTTGGTATAATTTTGGAAAGGTATATATGTGAATACGAATGACACCTATGAGGGCCATTCAAGGTGTATATTTATATCAACATAATGTTTTTTGAGTTATGATGGCATAGGCTCTTGTAGGTGGGTTTCTGGTGTAGCTAGTAAAACTTGCATGAAAAATCTTAATTTTTATATGTTTTCAATATAATTTAATCGTCACCTATCTCTTAGAACAATTGGGACAAAATTTCCATGATGTCCATAATCAGGTCATACACTTCATGAATGATTTGCAACAAAACCAATGGAATATGCAAGATCATTGGGTTTCACTTCGGCAGGTCTATGCGAGAATGTCTTGATGAATGGAGTACTTGGAATGAAGACTAGCTCATGTAGAATTTCACATCCATGGTGAAATTAGGGCTCTAGATTATCTAGGTAATGAATAAAATACTCTACCACTGCCAAATGCTCCTACATATTAATGTTTGTTACTTGTATCTTCATCTTAGTGGTATTTTGGTTGTTTTGGTCTTTTAGTTTTTGTGTCCTGAGTTGATTTTGTCACTTTCTAACTAGTTTTTGTGCTTCTTTTTTGGCCAAGAAAGCTAGTAAGAGTGAGGTCGAATGAATTGTGAAAATCTAGACAACCATGTGGCAAACTCGTGTATTGAATTTGACTTCTTTTTTTTACATAAGGAAAAGGGATGTTACCCTGACCAACAAATAAATCCACTGATAAATAAATAAATTTACACACACATATAAATTATTTATCTAAAAATATAAAAATAATTTTCTACTCCACTATTCTCACAATATCTTAACCTAGGTTAATTTTTTTGCTCTATCTATAATAATAAAACTTACACACCTTATTTGACATTTTAAAAA
>APFE031725339.1:18071-60206 GCA_000404065.3 Pinus taeda | reverse complement strand
AGAACAAATCTTGAGGCAAAATCAAAGAAATGTACCTTTATTAGATATGGTGTTAATGATTTTGGTTATCGCTTATATAATTATGAAAATCACAAAATCATTAGGAGCAGAGATGTAATATTCAATGAAAAGGTCTTGTATAAGAATCAGTTGCGGGAAAAGAAACAGGAAAAAGAAAACATGGAATACACAGTTCTTGGTGAGATCACTGAAAAGGTAAAGGTGCCTGAAAATAATAATAATCAACAACCACAACAACAACAACCACCACAACACCAACAGGCACCCCAAACACCTGAAAGTGGTGTTAGAAGATCTACTAGTATAAGTATACCCGTGAAAGATACTCTCCTTCATTATATTATTTATTTTTGACTGATTCTGGTGAACTCGAATGTTATGAAGAAGCAATGTAGGTTGAAAGCAGGATGAAGTGGGAGGTAGCCATGGAAGAAGAGATGGACTCCTTAATGCATAACTAGACATGTGACTTAGTCAGGTTGCGTGCAGGTAGAACTACATTGCAGAATAAATGGGTTTACAGGCTGATGGAAGAAGACAGAGGAAAATAGAGGTACAAAGCTAGACTTGTGGTGAAGGGGTTTGCACAGAAGAAAGGTATTGATTTCGATGAAATATTTTCTCCTGTTGTTAAAATGACTTCAATTAGAACAATTTTAAGTCCAGTAGCAGTTGAAGATTTGCATCTTGAGCAATTAGATGTAAAGACAACCTTTCTCCATGGGGATTTGGAGGAAGATATATATATATGTAGCAGCCACAAGGATATGAAGTGAAAGGGAAGGAGAAACTATTATGCAGGTTGAAGAAGAGCTTGTAAGGCATAAAACAGGCTCCAAGGCAGTGGTATCTAAAATTTGACAAGTTTATGTCTAAACAAGGTTATACTAGATGTCACTTTGATCATTGTGTTTATCTGAGAAAGCAAAATGATGACAATTATATTATATTGTTATTGTATGTAGATGACATGCTTGTTGCAGGGTTTAACATGCAGGAAATAAATGTGCTCAAAAGAAAATTGGAAAATTCAATTGCAATGAAGGATTTGGGAACTACAAAACAAATCCTTGGTATGAGAATAACTAGAGACGAGAAAAATTGCAAATTAACATTGTCTCAGAATGAGTACATACAAAAGGTGTTGAAAAGATTTAATATGCACAATGCCAAACTAGTTAGTACACCTTTTGCTAGCCATTTCAAACTAATGAAATGTGCCCAAAGACCCAAGAAGACATGGATTATATGTCTAAAGTTCCATATGCATCAGTAGTTGGAAGCTTAATGTATGCAATGGTTTGTACAAGGCCTGATATTACACATGCAGTGGGAGTTGTAAGCAGGTACATGAACAATCCAGGAAAGGAACATTGGATGGTAGTGAAATGGATTCTCAGATATTTGAAAGGTACCACAAATCAAGCATTATGCTTTGGTGGTTCAAACATTTCTCTAAAGGGATATGTTGATGAAGATATGGCAGGTGATAGAGATAATAGGAGGAGCACTACAAGATATGTATTTACTGTAGGTGGAACAACTGTCAGTTGGGTTTGAAAAATCCAAAGTGTTTTCGCAATTTCAACAACAAAAGCAGAGTATGTTTTTGTTACAGAGGCTAGTAAAGGAATGATTTGGTTACAAAGGTTTATGGGTGAATTGGGTAAGAAGCATGATATGGGCATGTTATACAGTGATAGCCAAAGTGCCATTCATATTGCAAAGAACTTAGCATTTCATTCTAGGACTAAACACATATAGCTCAAGTTCCATTTCATACGATCAGTGTTGAAAGATGGAGAGTTGAAGCTAGAAAAGATACACACTAGCCAAAATCCTATAGATATGCTAACAAAAGTTGTAACCAGGGAGAAACTGAGAATATGCTCAGTTTCAATTGGTCTTCAAGGATGAAGATGAAGATGAGAAATAGCCAGGTCCAAAGAGGAGTCATTGTCCAGCAAATGAAGCAGCGGTGGAGTTGCTACAATCATTCTCCAAGTGGGAGATTGTTGGGTGTGGAGCATGATTATTTATAGGTCTTTGTTTCAACCGGATGTATCCCCCAGGAAGTTTGTACACCCCTCCACACAAGGGGCTGCCGGGGGGAGTTGTCCCCCCCGGTGGGGGTTCAGGGGGGTTGATCCCCCCAGTTGGGGGGTCCGAGGGCCAGTGGTCCCCCAATGGGGGTTTCGGCGGGAACGCCCCCGAAGCTAAAAATATATGTAAAATTGCCTTGTAAAGGTATAGTAATTTCTAGTCAATCTGGGCCGTTCATTAGGTAGATGATCTGGCGGTAGAAATCATGTTTAGTTTAGGGTTTTTTGCCCTAGAAGGAAACCCCTCTCTTTGTATGAGGGCATTGTATTGAGGCTATATAATAGATGTGTATTCTCTGAGCGAGAAATAGAGAGGTGAGACAGTGAGAGAAAACAGAGGATATTACGATGGATCTACTATAGGTTGTGTCTCTTCATTTTTCTAGATAATAGAAAGGAAGGACTGCCTATTTGGGGTGGACGTAGCCCAAAATGGGTGAACCACGTATATCTGTGTCTCTCTAGTTTTATGCATTTTCTGTGTTTATATTTCTGCAATAATCTATGTTTTCCATTGCTCTGAAATATATAATTTTCTAACCATAATCACATAAACACACATGTTTATCCGAGAAAACCCCAAATTCGGGGAAAAACCCAACCTAATGATATCTAATTAGCATTGCCCAAAATCTTGGCCAATCTGACCAAGTGAGCCTTCACCACTCACCTCCAGGCCTACATTACAATGAAGTCCTTCCATCCTTTTATAAGCTCCATTACATATAATACCACGGGCATAATACTATGGGTGCACAATACCATGTGCCCGAAAACCATCACTGTTTAACCTGGTCAACTTTTACTATATCTTGAGTCAAGTTTACCTAACACTATAAAGATGGAAGTGTTGTTGCCGCTAACCGTCCACAACCTGCAAGGTTGAAACCACAACAATTGGAAGAAAAAAGAGCAAAAGGGCTTTGTTATAGTTGTGATAGAAAATATATTAAAGGTCATAAGTGTGCTGAGAAGAAATTATTTTACATAGATTGTGAAGAAGAGGAAGAAAAGGAACAAGAAACATCAAAATAAGAAGATATACACCAAGAACAAACCCTAGATAAAGAATAAATGAATCTGACCATATATTGTAATGCATTGGCTAAAATTACTACTCCTCAAACTATCAATATATAAGGATATATCAAGAAGAAATAGGTAATAGTGTTGATTGATTCAGGGAGTACCAATAATTTTATTCATTGGAAGATAGCAAAGGAATTAAATTGCTTCCTATATCCAGCACCAAAGTGACAAGTGATGGTTTCAAGTGGAGGAACCATAAATTTCTCTGGAAAGTGCCATAATATCAATCCATCCATGGGAGAATATGTATTGAATAGCCCAATGATTTGCATTCCAATGGGTGGTGATGATGTTGTACCAGGAGTCCAATGACTACAATCCTTGCGTAGAATAGCTTTTAATTTTCAAGAACTTTTCATGAATTATTTTTGTAAGGAAAGGAAGTTGAATTAAGTGGTATCGCAAGGAAACCAGGAAAGGTAATCACCTCTAAGAGAATGACAAATGTTCTAAAGAAAGAACAATGAGGTGTAATTTCACAATTATCTTTGCTAGGGGTTCCCACATTGATATCATATATTTCTCCAAATCTCCAAAAGGTCTTGGACAATCATTTTAAGGTATTTGAGGCTCCCAAAGGCCTCCCACCTATTCATGATCATGATCATGCCATTCATCTGATTTCAGGAAGTGTTCCTCCAAACATCAGGCCTTACAGATATCCCTATGCCTAAAAGAGTGAAATTGAACGTATGGTTGCATAAATGCTAGAGTCTGGTATAATTCAACGTAGTTAAACTTCTTCTCTTCTCCAGTGGTATTGGTGCACAAGAAGGATGGATCATGCTGCAAGTGTCTAGATTATAGGGAGATCAACAAGCTCATTATTAAAGATAAATTTCCCATTCCTATCACTGATGAATTATTGGATGAATTGCATGGGTTAGTTTACTTCACCAAGTTGGATCTTTGTTCACGATATCATCGAATCAGAATGAACACTAAATACATTCTGAAAAAGACATTTAGAACTCATGAGGGTCATTATGAATTTTTTATCATGCCTTTTGACCTTACTGATGCACCTTCTACATTTCAAGGTTTGATGTTTTCAAACCCTTACTTAGAAAATTTGTGTTAGTATTTTTTGATGATATACTAATCTACAATAAGTCTTGGAAGGATCATGTTCAACATGTTGACAGGGTGCTCAAATTACTAGAGGAGAAATAATTATATGCAAAAACCTCCAAGTGTTCCTTTGAAGTACAAGAGGTGGAATACTTGGGTCATATTATATCTCATGAAGGTGTTAAGGTAGACCTTAACAAAATTAAATCCATTAAGTAATGGAAAATCCCTAGATCCATAAAGCGTCTGCGAGGATTTCTCGGGTTGACAACGTATTATCACAAGTTTATTATTGAAGAAAGATGCATTTTCATGGACTCGAGAAGCAACGAAGGCCTTTGAACATATTAAAGAGGAAATGTGCCAAGCACCAGTCTTAGCTACGCCGGACTTCACAAAAACCTTTATTGTGGAATGTGATGCCTTAGGAAATGGAATTGGTGTTGTTTTAATGCCAGAAGAAAGACCCATTTCTTTCAAAAATTGTCCAATGAAAGGAAAGTATTTACACAAAGCTATTCATGAGAAGGAAATGTTGGAAATACTACATGCACTTAATATATGGCGACCCTACTAATGGTAATACACTTCAAGTTAAAACTAATCGTGATAGCCTTAAATACTTTTTAGAAGAAATATTATCTTTGGAAAAGCAGAAAAAATGGGCCACCAAGATGTTGGGTTATGACTTTGAAATCATCTATAAAAAAGGGAAGCAAAATGTTGTCGCAGATGCACTCTCAAGAAAGGATGAGGATGTGGAACCATTTTTTTGCACCATTTCTATTATCTAACCAGGTTGGATAAATGAAGTAAGGGATGAATGGAAGAATGACGAAGAAGTGTGGGCAATTATTCAAAAGATACAACAAGATCCCAATATATCTTATACATTTAGCTGGAAAAATGATTTGTTATGGTACAAATATCGCTTATATCTATGTAAGAATTCCCAACTCAAACAAAAGATTCTTATGGAATTGCACACCTCTCCCTTAGGAGAGCACTCATAATTTTAAAAAACTTACCATAAGGTTAAGAAGGATTTTTTTGGGATGGCATTAAATCAGATATTCAAAAGCTTGTGGTCGAATGTTTGGTTGCCAACAAAATAAAGTTGAAACAATTAAGACCCCAGGTCTATTACAACCTTTATCGATTCAAAGACAACATTGGGAGGATATTTCGATGGGTTTTATCATAAGTTTAGCCAAGTTCGAAGGAAATAGTGTCATTATGGTGGTAGCTGATAGACTTACCAAGTATCCACACTTTTGTGCATTATCTCATCCATTTAAAGCCAATACAATTTCTATTGCATTTATGAAAATAATTCAAAAGCTACATGGAAACCCAAAGATTATTGTAAGCGATAGAGATCCCATTTTCACTGGAAATTTTTGGACAAAATTATTTTCTTGCCTTGGAACATAGTTAGATCATAGATCATCTTAGTATCCTTAGTTTGATGGGAAAACTAAGATAGTAAACAAATGTTTTGAAGGATATCTTCGTTTCTTTGTATCTGATAAATAGACACAATGGATAAAATGGTTGCATCTGGCTGAATGGTGGTATAACACTTCCTTCCATACTACAGAAAAAATGACCCCATTTATGGCACTTTATGGATATCATCCACTATCCATCACATCATATTTAAGAGAAAATTATAACGTTTAAGCAATGGAGGATCACATTAAGCATCAACCAAAAATTCTCCAACTCTTAAAGTATAACCTCACTTTGGAGCAGAATAGAATGAAACAACAGGCAGATCAACATCGCAGCAAAAGAAGCTTTGATGTAGGTGATTGGATATTCCTACGGCTACAATCATGTAAAAAAATGTCCCTCAAGCAAGCTAATAAGGATAATAAATTATCACCAAAATAATATGGTCCGTACAAGGTGTTGCAAAAGATTGGTACTATGGCATACGAGTTAGAGCTTTGTGCAGCTTCCCTAGTGCACCCGGTTTTCCGTGTGTCATGCTTAAAGAAGGTTATAGGTGACAAGCTCCCAGTTCAAGCAATATTTCCAAAACTTGATGAGGAAGGAAAAATAATATTGGAACCTGAATCAATCAACGACACAAGAAATTGACAGCTACAAAACCGATCAGTTTCGGAGTATCTCATCATGTGGAAGAACTTACCCACTGAAGATTCCACATGGGAGGATGAAAATTCTATAAAAAATAATCCAGAACTACTCAAGCATTGAGGACAACACTTTTTTTAAGTAGAGGGGCATGTTAGGTCCCTATAATACTAGTGATTCATCCATTATTATTGTCATTGTAGACGTTATTGTTATTGTTGTGCCCCTATTGTCCCCATATTGTTATTATTGTGCCCCATAGAAGCCCACAATTCTTATTGTTGTGTCCTTATATTATTATTATTATGTCGACTTTGATTATATTGTGATCCCTTAGACTCCTATATATAGAAAGCAGGTTTCATCATTTGTATCATCCAAGAATTGTTCATTTGCTTAATGTAAAGAAGGTTTCCCCCTTGAAGAGGCTCATTTTGAAGTTGTTGATCTATCTTTTTTTTTATTGTGTGAGTTGGTTACATAACAGGAAGTTCCTATGGATATCTTTAATTTTTTGGAGCACTCACTTAAGAGAAAGTAGGATATATAACATGTATCTTGGGATATCTTGTAGCATTGACTTTGTATGATCAACTGACCAACTAAGTTCAAGGCTCCCACCGTCCATCGTTTAACTCTATCCTCAAGATTTGAGATGACTTTCTCCCAATTGAACTTCTTCAAGGTTTGCACTATTAGATGGACCCAAAGGTAGTTTGATGGGAGGGATTTTCTTTGGAAGCCTAAGATAGCCATTAAATTCCTATCGATAACACTATCAATATTAAAGAAAAAACCATGCAATTAGACTGATTGTTCTTGTAATGACTCTCATCTCAGCATATCAACATTTGATGGTAAATTTTTTTTGAGTTCCTATTAAAAAATGACGCAATTGTTGAAGTAATTACAAGTTTTAATCATAAGGTTTATTTCCATTCTCTTATTTTCATATATGTATGCATATACATACTCCAAGTGGTTTTGATATCACATTGCAATCATGCATTCATTTCCACAATGATCAATTATAAACTTTACCCTCTCCACTTGATATATTCGAATTTATTATTTCTCAATGCCCTTATTTGGGCCTACAATGGAATGGTTTCATTTCCTAAGTAATTGAGTCGCCACATTAATTTTAGCAGGTGATGCCTTCACTACATTTGGAAGAGGTATGGTATAACTCTCTTACATGTGATGAGAGTTGGCTCCATTGGCGTTACAACTTAGCCCTATGAACAAATTAAAGTTGGGGTTAAATACGAGTCCTTGGGTGATGTGACAACATACCTACCCTCCAACCCACCTATGCCATACCTATCCTGCATGCACATTCAATAGCTTGATTCCCCACATTACCTGGTTCTCTCTGCACCTGAGATTCATCTTGCTATGAGTGTCTAGGCCACTAGCCATCCTCCATGCCGCCTCTTCCCATGTGGGAGGGGTGCCTCAAGGTTTAGTTATCCATGTTTGTTTTTTGGAGGTGGCATGGATGATTGTAATTCATTGGTCTCAAATGAATGGATCTAATTGCTACCCTCAAACCCTAACTGGTACTCAAGCCTATATTTTCCATTTGGCCTCACTACCCTTGTTCACAAAGGATGGTTTTATCCTATGAGTTTCCATGCCCTCCCTCGCACGTTTACCCTTAACAAAACTGCATTGGTTTGGTCTTGTTTTGCACATAAAGGAGAAGTCTCAACCCTCATGAGTTCGACTTCTGTGATTTTAGCACTTAATTTAGGTTTGGAACAATTCCTATCCTCAATTTATAGTTAGAATTTGGAAACGCCTCTCTGGTATGTCGTGAACCCCTAGACGAATCAAAGAGTGCTTAATGGGTCATGGAGAAAATGGAACTTGTTTACATATTCCTCAGTGCTAGTTAATTTCGAGTGGTCTCTCCCTCTTGAAGCCTTTCAATTTAGGTACAGGTAACACCAATTCCTACAATCCATTGATTTTTCCTTTGAATCTGGTTCTTTTAGGTTTTTATTTTTATTTTCCTTCTTGTTTTCCTAGTGCCCATGGTATGATAACATCGCAAGATGTCATCAAAAGAAAAAAATGGTTTCATTTGGCCTTCAACCCACTATGTTTCCAACACCCAGGTTCGTATTTTGGGATAGGCTTTACTTGGTCCCTTATGTACCATTTCCTAACTCATTTCATTGCACTAAATTTTAACAAGTTAACTTCTATTGTTACTAGGGGTTTCAACCTCAACCATGCTTCAATGAATTTCATCAGGTAATGGTTCTTGTCCCATGATACCATTTCTATATGTCACACTATCAAGCTATTTCTGTTAATTCCCCTAAAGATTTTGAATTTTTACATTAACTTGGGGTCTTTTCCCTTGTTCACCTGTAGGTATAGACAACACAAATTTTATCCTAGGCTAGAGACTAGCACAACTTGGGTTTCTACACGCTAATTCTTGTTTGGGGCTTGTTTTTCTAGGTCGATTCAGTGTTTTTGCCTTCCTCTTAACCATAGAGTTTTTCCAGAGATTGTGTTCTCCATACTGGTGGTTCTACCAGGTTCGCCTTAATTGAAAGTTATTGTTACATATTAGTTTGCCATTTTGGAATTCAATGAGTTTTTCATTTTGGAATTCATTCAGGAAAGGGACCAGTGTGCCTTCCTATAATACTGAGTAGTTACCTGTTGTCACAATTTGTCTAAATGTTACCAATGATCAGGTTTATATGCTCGATGCATGGTGATTCCTATACTCTATTTTTTGTGTGTTTATAATTAATACCTCCATGAAACCATCACTGGTTATTTTTGTGATTCTAGACTTGGTCCAAATGCTATAAGGATGTATGAGTATATATTTAATGGTGTAGTGGTTTCCTTCTATGGGCTTTAGGCCCAATGTTTCGCTACTATTTGATAGCAGATGACTTTTATCTTGCATATACTTTTGGGTTCCTTCATACCAAAAGTCATCTCCTTCGGAGTTTGTGTATTAATTCATCAATTAGCAATTCATATAAATGTATCATGTAGTGATTTCTACCTCATGCAAACTCATCTAAGGTTTATGTATGCTTTTAAATTTCTTTCTAGAACATATTAACCTCCTTATTGGTTTGTCCATACATCTGTGTTTTTGTCAATAAGCTTTTCCTTGTAACTTTCGTTGTATCGAATTACTGGTTGAATTCACTATAGATGTATCTCTTTATGCATGCAATTAATTTGAAATAATATGAGTATGCCTCTATTATATTTGTCAGCTAATTCTAATTAGATTCACTCTAGATGTATCTCTTTATGCATGCAATTACTTCAAAAGAAATGTCCGTGTGCCTCTTGCATGTTTGTCATCTCTTTATGGAAATAATCTATATGAGCATATTCCAGTTGGATTAATACTTAATTCTACCTTACTGTAGTGATTTATATATTCTGGAAACTCATAAATTCATCATAAGTGCATTGGTAAACTTACCCTAAGATATTACTTTTTAAAATATGAAACTATGTCCACTCGTGAAAAACAGTTTCATCATCCAACCCCCACCTTCCACAAGAGTTGCATGCAAGAAGTCTTGATAAACTCACCTATATTGATTTATACATTTTCCTGTTTGCTTGATGAAGGAGGTTTAGCTGCATGCATGCATTCAATTTAGGGTGTTCGAAAATGTGAATGCACAATTTCCTATTCCTTACAGTTAAGAATTTGTATGCCATGCATTCTCTTTATTTATTTATCTCACTATTTAATATAGATTTATCTACAATCTAAGTTGCATAGTACCTACAAAATATCAAAAATCCAACAACTTAGAATAAGTAATTATCATATAGTTCATTCATACCATTCAACTATATATATAATATGGGTGAAACTCAAAGTGACCAAGATTGATAGCTTCTAACATTCACTTCAGTCTAGTGAGAAATTTCAACATAAAAAACATAATCACTATTAACAATTTAATTCATAGTGAGTACAGAAACCTCTGTCCAACATTTCAATTGTGGAAAATATGTGGCTTGCGATAATGATCCACCAAACCTTGAATCACCTCTAATTACCCCCGAGCTATGATATATTTGAGAGGTATCAGTAACCCCTACTAATCCTTGATAATGTCTATTTAACATTATCTATTTTCACAGATTTTTCCTTGGCAACGTCTTGGCTTCTGGTTATCTGCATCCCCTTTGCCTTGAATTTTTAGTCTTTTTTTTTTCTCTAAAAGAAAAATATTTCTTTCCTCTTTGCAACGCTTTTATCCTCAATTTTTATCTCGCACCGAGGGTGTAATATATATCCATATATTTTTAATTTAGGAAATTTTACTAGAATTTGATCCCTCTCAGATTTTGACATGTATCATATACTCTGGTATTAGCCATTATGATTTTCAAGTAACTGAAAAACAACAAAGTTTATTTATTTATTTAATAATTTTTTTTCCAACAATAGTCAATTGCTCTCAATCGCTACTCAAACCACTAGTAATAGTAAACTAGAAAAACATAATTGTTTTAAGCACAAAAGGGGTATTGCATCTCCCCCTCGCCCCCTTCAAAATCACACCATCCTCGATGTTTATTATTTTTATTGGAAAAATTTCGAATATGCTTCCTTCATAACATATTATTTTTCCCATGTTGCTTCCTTAGGCATAAAATGTCACCATTACACCTTAACTTGAGTGATGACCTGATTCCGTAGTATGGTTTCCCTCCACTCCATAATGGGGAGTGGTTCTGGCAGAAATTACCTTCGAGTTCCACTTGTCACTGATGCCAATCAATTATATAAGAGTTGTCATCCACATATTTTTTTAATAATGAAACATGAAATACATTATATACTTTAACATGAGGAGGTAAAGCCAATTGGTATGCTACTGGACCCTCTTGGTGCAAAACCTCAAAAAACTTGCAAAACCATGGGGCTAACCTAGCACAACTACCCATGCTAAGGGTGATTTTCTGAGCTTTGACCCTTAAATATACATGTTTCCCATTGTGGAACTCTTTAGGAATCCTCTTTTTATCTGCATAGCTCTTCTGGTGGTCTTGGGCAGTTTTAATGTTCTATTGACTTTTCAGTACTCTCTCCTCCATTTCATCCAAAACCTAATCCCTAAGAACCAGCCTATCCTCTATATGACTCCAGCTGAGTGGAGTATCGTATTTTTTGTTGTAAATAGCTTCTAAGGGGCTCATTTTAATGCATGCTTGAAAGCTACCGTTGTAGGCAAACTCGACTAGATGTAGAAAGTCTTCCCATTTTGTGATTTTATCTATCACATACATTTGAAGCAGATAATCCGGAATCTAATTAATTCTCTCATTTTTCCCATCCTCAGTGGATGATATGTAGTACTTAAGTTCAATTTAGTACCAAAAATTTCGAATAGTGCCTTCCAGAAATTTGAGGTAAAATTCGCATCGCTATATGATATTATCATATTTGGTATACCAGTTAATATGAAAATATCTTTCATGAAAATGTTTTGAATTTTCATGGTTCCAAAAGTAGACTGCACCGGAATAAAGTGTTCTTCCTTAGTCAGTGCATCTACTACTACCATAATTGAATCATGCTGGTACCTAGTTCTTGGCAATCTCACTATGAAGCGCATGGAAATCACATCCCATTTCCATTCCAGAATGGGTAATGGATTTAATAAGCTCACCTGGTGTTGGTGTTCAACTTTCACCTATTGACATTCCAGACACTTCGCTAAATAATTAGCTACCTCTTTTTTCATTCTTGGCCAAAAAAATTGTTTTCACAAAGGGGTTATCGTTTTCTGGTACCCTGGGTGACCAGTGTATGGTTTCTTATGTTTTTCATCTAAAATTATCTTTTTTAGTGTCTTCACATTGGGAATAACCCATCTTTCCTGATAGGTAGTAAAACCTTACAGGTTAATACCATACCCTAGCTTCTCTCCTTACCATATTTCATTTTTCAATTCCTAATATTTCCAGTCTTCTTGTCATGCCAACCTCACCTTCTCCTCAAAATCTATCCTTATGCTTGTTCCTACACATGCTACCAGAGAATGAGCATTCTTTACTAGGGCATCAGAAATCTTATTCTTTTTCTCTTAATATGTTTAATTTCAAATTCAAATTCGTGAAGGAAGACTAACCATCTAACCTGTATTGAATTTAGATCAGGCTGACAAAAAAATTTATTTTAGACCTAATGTGATGATTCACCAAAAGAAAATTCTTCCCTAATAGATAATGCCTCCACATTTTTTAGGCATGAATTGCAACAACTAGTTCCAAATCATCAACAACATAATTATTCTCATGTTTTTTCAATTTCCTGGACTCATATGCTATAACAACATTTTCCTGCAAAAGTACACCACCCCGTCCCTCTAAACCAGCGTCTGTGCACACCATAAATTCCTTATCTGAGTCTGCTATCTGTAATATAGGAGTTTTTCTCAACATTTTCTTTCGTTTATTGAAGCTCTCTTGAAATTTTTTTGTGCATTCAAACTTTACTCCTTTTTTCTACAAGGAGGTAATGTGATAGGCCTGCTTCGAAAATCCTTCAACAAATCTTCAATAGTATCTAGCAATTCCCATAAAGGAGCAAACTGCATATACATCCCTTCGTACTGGCCAATTTAGGATCGATTTAACTTTCTCTGGATCAACCAACAACCCCTCTTTGGAAATTATATGACCTAAGTATTTAATTATGGTTTGAAAAACTCACACTTACTACCTTTTGTGTATAGTTTGTGCTCCCTTAATGTCTGCAACACAAGCCTAAGATTTTCCTGATGTTCTTCCTTGTTTTTGGAATATACAAGGATGTCATCAATGAAAACTAATACAAAGCGATCTAAATATTTGTGAAGTACACTATTCATAAGACACATGAAAATTGTAGGTGCATTGGTGAGGCCAAATGGTAGCACCAAAAACTCATAATGCCCATATCGCATTCTAAAGGTTGTTTTCTAAACAACCTCCTCTTTTATCTGCGACTGATGGTAACCCATTCTCAAATCAATACTTGAGAACATAATTTATCCCCTTACTTGACCAAATAAATCATCTATCCTTGTTAGAGGATATATGTTTTCAACTATTAATTTGTTCAGTTGATGGTAGTCATTACACATTTTTAACGTGTCATCCTTCTTTTCAACAAACAACACTACTGCTCCCCAGGGAGAGGTGTTCAGTTTGATATAACCCTTATGCAAAAACCCTTGCAATTACATCTTCAAATCCAGTAAGTCCGAGGTACTCATATGATATGGAGCTCTGGACACAGAATAACTCTAGGTACTAAACCGATAGAAAAATATATATTTTGTGATGGGGGTAGTCTCGAAATATCTTCCAGAAACACATCTAAAAATTCCTTAATAACTGGTATTGTTTCCAAGCTTTCTTTTTCAATTAATTGTTCACTAGTTTCAACTTGTGCTAAATTGAGTTGGCAGTATTTTCTGGCACTTCTTTCAGTTGTAATGCTAAAATCTTCCAAACTGACACTAGCTTTGATTTTCCTTTGATTATTTTAGTGGCTCGCTCAGGACTGAAATATGCCACTATTTTTTCTAAACAATTTATAACAATGGATCTCCTTTCTAACCAATCCATGCCTATCAACAAATCATTTGATCCGAGTGGAAGAATGTTTAAATCCACCACTAAAGGATACCCATTTAAATTAACTAGACATGGCTTCACTTGTCTGGTCAATTTCCGTTTGGTTCCTCCTGCTAGTTAAAACAACCATGAATTTATGAACTTTTATGTTTTCAAATTGTAGTTTTCTACAATTTGGGGGATGATGTAACTTAAACTAGCTCCTAGATCTATTAAAATGGATGTAGGTTGGTTTAGGATATTACCTGCAATTTCCAACATGGTAGCCTAGTGCTTAGCTTGTTAATTCTCCACCACTGCACTGATCCTAGGTATTTTCCTCGCAATATCATTGACAGTTGTTGCCTCCTGAACCGTTTGTATATTCTGAACATACTTGGGATTGTGTGGACAATCCCTTAGTAGATGTGGCTCCCCACAACCCTTGCATCTCAATGACTCATTTTCCTTAGCATTGTAGTTTTTTTTGTTGTTTTGTTCCGTGATCCTCGAGGCAGTGTAATATTATGTAGGTAGGGGTACATCCCCTTTGACCACTTTCTTTCTTTGGTGATCCTTGACAAAGTTTTTGATGTAAATTAGTTTTGTCCTTTCATGCCCCCTCCCACTCTAGTGGCATCTTTATTCTTCCATGAATTACCACTTTCATTCTTAAATCTAAATCGTTGATAGCATAACATGCCATTGCTTACCACCTCATCTAAGGACTTTGGGTTATCAAACTCAATTATCTCCTTATAGGAGAGTGGTAAACAGTTTAAAAACCACTGAATTTTAGGTTTCTCCTCCTTAAGGTAGGGCACATATCTCAGGAAGTTCATTAATTTATTCACGAATTCATCCATGGTTAGTTGTCCCAATTTCAATTCGAGCAATCCCTTAGCCCGATGAATGTAGTAGTGTCCACTAAGGTAGCACGACTTGAATTTATTATGAAATTATTCCCAAGAAATCATCTTTTCTTATAACATCTGAACACTTTTACTATCCTCCCACGACAAGATAACCTTTCCCCGTAGCTGATAGATTGCCAAACATACCTTTAAGTTACTTTCATATTCATATTCTTGAAAGTAATTAATCATGTTTGGAAACCATGATTCAACATCCTCCTCTTTTTGTCCATCAAACATCAAAGTTTTGATCTTCCTAGATTCTCCTTGTAACTCCACTTTCCTCCTTCTCTTATGTACTTTTCGTGACTCATGATCAAAATATTCTCCACTCTTCGACTTGTTAGATTCTATCTTCCTCATTCCCTCTGTGTCCACACTTTTATGGCTAGACATCCTAGTCCAGTCCCTAGTTAGATTTTTGTGATTTTTGTTGGCTTTCAAAAGCCTCTCATTATTATTGCAAAGTTGTATTATCTCTTGCTACAAAGTCTTCACCATATCTACAAGCTAGGAGGGTAGAGTGGTCATACCTTCGCCCCAAGTTTTACATACAACTCTTCTCCTTTGGTATTATCTGGAGGATATTTTTCCATCTCTATTCAGAATCGAAAATTCCTACAAAACAACCCAACATACATTAGAACAGAACCACACTTCTAGTCCCGTGCATATAGTTACTAAAGATGAGGTCCCTGTTTAGTCTCCAGAGTAGAACTATGGCTCTGATACCATTTTTAATGACTCTCATCTCAACATATCAACATTTGATGGTATTTTTTTTTAAAGATCTTATTGAAAGACGATTCAATTGTTGAAGTAATTATAGTTTTGAATCGTAAGGTCTCTTTCCATTCTAGTATTTTCATATATGTATGCATATATATACTCCATGTGGTTTTCATATCACTTTGCAATCCTGCGGTCATGTCCACACTTATCAATTATAAACTTTACCCTCTCCACTTGATATATTTGAATTTATTATTTCTCAACACCCTTATTTGTGCCTGCAGTGGAACGATTACATTTCATAACTAATCCAATCATCGGATTAATTGTAACGGGTTCTGCGTTCACTATATTTGGAAGGCGTATGATATAATTCTCTTACATGTGAAGAGTGTTGGATCCCTTGGTGTTATAACTCATCCCTATGAACAAGTTAACGTTGGGGTTAAATACGAGTCCTTGGGTGATGTGGTAGCATACCTACCCCTCCAACATGTGCCATACCTGTCCTCCATGTCCATTCAAAAGATTGGTTTCCCGTCTTACCTGGTTCTGTTTGCACCTGAAATTTTTCTGATTGTCAGTGTCTAAGCCACTAGCTAGCTTCTATGTTGCCTCAACCCATGTGGGAGGGGTAGCTCAAGGTTCAGTTTTCCATGTTTGTTTTTTCGAGGTGATATGGACAATTGTGATTCATTGGTCTCACATGAATGACTCTGATTGCTAGCCTCAAACATTAGTGGGGTACTTGCGCCCTAATTTTCCATTTGGCCCCATTACCCTTATTCTATTGGCGTAATGACAGAGGATGGTTTTCTCCTCCAAGTTTCCATGCTCCCCCTCACACCTTTACCCTTCAAGGAACTGCATTGGTTTGGTCTTTTTTCTCACATAAACGAGAGGGCTCAACCCTCATGGGTTCAGCTTCTATGATTTTGACACTTAGTTTAGGTTTGGAACGATTCCCATCCTCAGTTTATAGCCACAATTTTGAACCTTCTCTCTAGTATGCTACAAACCCCTAAAAAAATCAGACATTTCTTAATAGGTCATGGAGAAAACAAAACTTACTTACCGACTCCTCGATGCTATCAACTTCCCAATGGTATCTCCCTTTTGAAACCTTTCAATTTTGGTACATGTAACACCAATTCCAATAGTCCGTTCATTTTTCCTTCGAATTTGATTATTTCAGGTTTAATTTTATTTTACTTCTTATTTTCGTAGTGCCCATGGTACAGGAACATTTCAAGGCATCATCAAAGGAACATAATGGTTTCATTTGGCCTTCAGCCCACCCTGTTTCCAGCACCCACATTCATATTGGGATAGCATTTACCTGGTCCCTTATGTACCATTTCTTAATTTATTTTGTTGCACTAAATTGTAACCAGTTAACTTCTATTGTTACGAAGGGGGTCAACCTCAATCGTGCTTCAATGAATTTCATTAGGTAATGGTTATTGTCCCACAATAACATTTCTATATGTCACGCTATCAAGCTATTTTTTTTAATTCCCCTAAAGATTTCGAATTTGTAAATTAATTTTGGGTCTTTTCCCCTACGCACATGTAGGTATAAACAGTACGCATTTTATCATAGGCTAGAGATTGGCATGACTTGGGTTTCTTCATGTTAATTTTTGGTTTGGGTTTGGTTTTCCAGGTTGGTTCACTATTTTTGCCTTCCTCTCAACCATGGATTTTTTCTAGAGATTGTGTTCTCCTTACTAGTGGTTCTGTCGGGTTCAACTTAATTGAAATTTCTTGTTGCATATTAGTTTTTTTATTTTGGAATTAAATGATTTTGCATTGGTTTCAAGAACAGAACCATTGTTCCTTCCTGTAATTCTGCGTAGATACCTTTTGTCACAGTTTGTCTTCATTTTACTAATGATCAGGTTTTTATGCCTGAGGCATGGCGAGTCATATACTCTATTTTTTGTGTTTATAATTAAGACCTACATGAAAACATCACTGGTTATTTGTGTGATTATGGACTTGGTCCAAGTGCTATAAGGATGTATGAGTATATACTTAATGGTGTAATGGTTACCTTTTGTGACCTTTAGGCCCAGAGTTTTTATACTATTTTATAGCAGACAATTTTTTATCTAGCATATACTATTGGGTTCCTTCATACCAAAAGTCATCTGCTTCGAAGTTTGTGTATTAATTCAATAACTGGGAATGGACAAAAATGTATCCTGTTGCATTTTCTACCTTATGAAAACTCATTTAAGATTTGTGTATCCTTTTAAAATTGCTATCTATAAAAATATTAACCTCCTTGTCGGTTTGTCCATAAATTTGTGTTTTTTTCAATAAGCTTTTCCTTCTAACCTTCATTGTACTGAATTACTGGTTGAAGTCACTATAGATGTATCTCTTTATGCATGCAATTAATTCAAAAGAAATGTTCATGTCCCTCTTGCATGTTTTTCAACTCTTTATGGGAACAATCTATATGAACATATTTTAGTTGGCTTAATACTTAATTTTACCTTACTGTAGTGATTTATATATTTTGGAAACCCATAAATGTGTCATAAGTGTATTGGTAAACTTACCATGGGATATTACTTGTTAAAATATGGAACTATGTCCACTAATGTGAAAAATAATTTCGTCATCCAATCGCCATCTTCCATAAGAGTGGCGTGCAAGAAGTCTTCATAGACTCACCTATGTCGATTTATATGTTTTCCTATTTGTTTGATGAAAGAGGTTTCGTTGCATGCATGCATTCGATTTAGGGTGTTTGAAATGTGAATGCATAGTTTCCTATTACTTACAGTTATGAACTTGTATGCCATGTATTCTATCTCTTTATTATCTCACTATCTAATACAGATTTATCTACCATGTACGCTGCATACTCCCTACATAATATCAAAAATCCAACAACTTAGAGCAAGTAATTATCCTACAGTTCATTCATACCATTCAATCTATATATATATATATATATATATATATATATATATATATATATATATATATATATATATAATACAGTGACATTCGAAGTGACCAAGATTGATACATTTTAACATTCACTTCAGTCTGGTGAGAAATTTAAACATAAACAACATAATCACTATTAACAATTTACTTTAGAGTGAGTACAAAAACCTATGAAGAGCACTTCAATTTTGGTAAATATGTGGCTTGTGAGACCAATCCACCCAACCTTGAATCACCTCTAATTCCCCTCGAGCTATGACAGCTTTTCCAAGTCTCAGTAACCCTTATTGATCCTTGATAATGTATATTTAACGTTATGTTTTTCACTGATTTTTCCTTGGTAGCATCCTCCCGTCTCAGAATCTATATCCCCTTGGCCTAGGATTTTTAGTTTTTTCTCCTAAAAGAAAAAGCATGCTTTCCTCTTTGTAGAGCTTTTATCCTTGGTCTTTATCTTCCACCAGGGGTGTAATATATATCCATATATTTTTAATTTAGGAAATTTTATTAGAATCTGATCCCTCTAAGATTCTCACAAGTATCATTTACTCTAGTGTCAGCCATTATGATTTTTCAGCAACTCAAAAAACAACAAAATTTATTTATTTATTTAATAATTTATTTATTTATTTATTTTTTATTTATTTATTTATTTTCCGAAAAATAGTTAATTCCTATCTATCCCTAGTCAAATTGCTAGTAATAGTAAAACATAAAAAAAAAGTGTTTTAAACACAAGAGGGGTATTACAAATCTCAATACCTAAGGTAGAGGTAAAGGTGTCCAAGATGAATTTAAATGCATGAGCCTCCTTTACCATGGGAATAACATGCAACATGGCATCATCAACAAAATTTTGATGGGTTGTTGCTTGACCTTCCTCACGTCGTTTAAGGACCTTTACATCTTCTTCTTTGTTTCCATTAGTGATCACCCTCCCTGGGCCTTCCATAATTATGGTAAACAAAAAGGGAGAGATGGGGTTCCCCTATTGTATAACATGAGATGAGAATAAAGTTTTTTTCCAGGCTCGATTAACCAAGATTGAGAAACATGGGGATGAGACTAGCACCATAATCAAATTGATCCAATGATTTTCGAAGCCAAGCACCCCTAGTATTGATTTCATATAATCTCAAAATAATGTTATCATATGCCTTCGACAGATCTAGCTGAACAATCATACCTACCTTTTACTGAGTCTTCAACGAGTGAGCTATCTCATGCACAAGAATCACATTATCTAAGATTTGTCTCCCCATGAAAAACCTAGACTATTCCACTGAGATCATACATGGAATAATCATTTTCATCTTGTTTTCATCTACTTTGGATATTATGTTGTATATTACATTGCATAAATCTATTGGTGTGAATTTATCTGGAGTGTTGGCCATTTCTTCCTTTAGAATAAGGGAAATAAAAGTTGAATTTAAGGCTTTCAGAAGGGTTGCTGAGTCTTATGAGTCTTCCACCACCTCATGGATATTTGTTTAAACTATTTATTAGTACACTTCAAATAAATCAATATAAAATCCATCCTATCTGCTCCTTCATTCCGAGAATTTGATTGGAATTTCTATGTTCAATCATTGGGCAATGAAAGAACTTCATATTCTTCTCACTTTCCCTAAGCCATAAGATTCAAGATTTTTGTCTCTAGAGAATTTCCTCCTGTCTACATATTTCCTCCCACTGCTTCAGTAGCTCCATCTCCTCTTTTCTACATTCCTCAAAATAACCTTTTGCGATCATCTTTTGTTGTAATGTTTCCACCTTCTATTCCAATATCTTTTCTGCTTGGAATGTGTCACCAAATTCCATTTATTAGGCTTCTTTAATTTCGATCTAATGTATTTTAATATTTCCTACAAGATATACATCTTGGAACCCCTAACTCATATTTGTTCTCCTAACCATCTTTTAATATTTTCCATAAAGGTAGTGTGATCCAACTAGAAGGCCTCAAATCTGAATGGTCTATTTTTAGTAGTGCCTAACAATGTGATCATTAATATCACCAGCGAATGATATGATCCTCCAATGGGAACGATATTTGCTTCAGCGTCTATCCTTCACATTATTAAAACCTTTGAAATTAAAAACCTCTCAAGTCTTGGTGCTACTTGATGCTTCCTTCCACACTTATTACTCCATGTGAAACAACCATTAGCAGTTTCCATATCCATAAGATTGATATCCTCGATGAATTCATTGAAAGATTTAGCATCTCTATCTGTGCATCTTTGGACCCCCTTCTTCTCTAATAGGAAGGCTATCATATTAAAGCCCCACAAACACCCAAGCAAGGTGCTCTTTGCGAGAATTTATCTCTCTCAAATCTTGAAGGAGTTTGATGTTTTCCTCTATTTGTTGAGGCCCATAAACATATGTAAACATGAGTGATCCATGATTCCCTATAACCTACATTTACACTGATAAATAGGACCTCTTCACTTCTACATCAAGTAAGACTAGAGATTGGGGGTTCTAGCCAATCACGAGTCCCCCTGTAGAACCATGTGATACAACCTCTATGAACTCAAACCTCCCCAATTTCCTACTTACTTCCTTGATTTTATCTACATAACAATTTGTTTCTTGCAATAAAATAAGGACTGGTTGTTCCATTTTGATCTTCTTCTTAAGAAATCATTCTTTCCTAAGGCTACTTATTCCTCTTACATCCCATGTTAAAAATTTCATTTTTAACTACGATTAAGGGGTTGTGAGCTTAATGCTCTCATCTTACCAGAAGTAATCAACATTGCTCCCATCTCGTTGAGGACTATGCTATTCGACTTCCTCCTCTTTTGACAGCTGTGCCATGGCACCAATAGTGCCTGAGACCCCACTGCTTTCACTCCCATTTCGACTATTTCTGGATGTGACCTTTTTTGACCTCTTTATTTTGCTTCTTCTCTCATTAGGTATAGGTACTAGATCATATGCATTTTATTTGTTGGGATGGCCTTCAGTCCCTTTTTTCTCACTAATTCCACCATATTATGAAGGTTGATTCCATCTATTTCTAATATTTCCTACATATATGGGTCCTTTGTTCTGACCCCACTCGAGGTCATCTCTGCACCTCCTTCTAAATTCTTTGACAGATCTGGGATAACCACCTGTTGTCCTATATCTTCTGTTGACTGCAACATTTCTTCTTCTCTTCCCCCTTCTTTCTCCTCAATTTTATCTTCTTCAACCCCATGGCCTTCTAGGTTCTCTTCTGACAAGAATTCAAAGATATTTATTTGTGCTTTTCTCCCTCCTGGTTTCTCTGTTGTTGTCTTCGAATTTTCCTTCCCCTTAGATTAGGTCTTAGAAATCCATTTACATTATTTCATTTTGATTCTTTTCCTTATTCTTCTACTTTATTCAAAGGGCATTCCTAGATCAAGTGGCCACGTTCAAGATACCATATATACCTAAATGGAATCTTCTTATAGTCCACATATTGTAACCATAGTTTGTCCCTGAAATATATTTTGATTGCATTAGGTAGGGCTCTAAAAACATCCATTTCCATTCAAATTTTTCATACGATGTATATCTTCCCTATAGAATTGCCTCTAATATTTTGATAAACTTCCCCAACGTATCTCCTATCAAATTTAGGGTTGAATATAGCCAAACATCCATAGGTAGGAAGTACAACCAAACCCAGATCGGGACTTTGATAAAGGCCTCCTTCTCTGGGGTAAATTCTCCATGCATGGTCACATGTATAAACCAACTGATAAAATGAAGTAATGGTCACCATCAAATATTCATTCTCTTTTCTCCATATTGTTAAAGACCACCATAAAGAATCTCGTGGACCCTTGATGTAGCTCTATCTCCCCTCTTCATTTCCAGTGATGTTTAATCCAATCACACAGATCTTTTTCTGTGGGCTAGAGGGCCATACACTTGGATATGATTGCATATTATTTCATGTGATCCCAAAAGGTCTCTCTATTGGGATCAATGATTAATGTCGTAGGGATCACTGATAGTTTGGGCTTACATGACCCTATAGATCCTTTGGACCTTTTTTCGGTTTCAGGTCTACGTGATTCCCTGACGCACTTCTATCCTCGTCTCTTTTCTGACCATTCTCACTTACTCTAGCCCCACCTTGAACACTCCCCGACACACCTTTTTTTGGGACTCCAAAGCCTTCCTTGAACCCCTTCTCCTTATTTGTTGCCACAATCTGATAGGATGAAGCCATGCTCCTCACTGCCCACCCTCTAAACGTCATTTGCCTCAAGCCCTAAGCGTATCTACTTAAAAAACCCTTTTTCCTCCGCGCTCCTAAAAAAACAAGAATTAAAAACTAATGTAATTAAAAATCAAATATTTTATTCTTTACATTTAAATTACTTATAAATAAAATATTTCTAAATTAATTTTATAAATATTTTTTTTTTTAAATTAATTTTATAAATAAAATATTTTAATTTATTTTGGATTTTACATATAAGATGTTGTAAATAATATTAAAAGGAATTTTAAGTGAATATCAGGACGCTCTTTAAATTATAATATAAGGAAATCATGTAGTTCCTTTTCCGTCTCCACTAGATTATGGACTTATCAAATGACATTTAGTAAATTATAATGAATTTTTTTTTTATTAATTATGAATGAAATAATAAAATAATATAAAATAATTAGAGAAGAAATTTTTTATTACATTAAAAGACATTTTTTACAACTAAGTATGAGTGGACTATATATTATCTGTCAAGGGGATGAAAATATTTAAGGTACAAGTCTTTCAATAATATAAACACAATTGAAATGTTTTAACCAATATCCATTTTAAGTCTGGACAAAATACATGTATGTCTAATCTTTTCATCAAATTTTTTCTATAAATAATATTTGCACTTATAAAATTTTGATCCTCTTAACACATTATAAGAAATTTTTAAATTTATTCTTTTGTATATATATGTCTATATCAATGAGTCAAATCAATTTAAATACTGAAATTACTTATATTTCTTTCTTACCAATATGATAGATAAAATTAAGAAAAAAACATATAATTTATTATAATATAAAATTACTATAAAAACTAATTGATCAGGGTCTGGAAGACAAAGCCAACAAACAGGGGTGAGAGAGAGGTAGGCCCTCCCCTGTGGCCTCTCCTTGCATTAAGGAGGGGCATATGGTGTGGCTATCCCACCCATGCACTCGCACGCGCCAACTAAGTTCAAATTCCCGTACATGAAGATAGCTTTCATTTCCACCGGGAACTCTTGTGTCCCTTACCACTGCTCTGTGTTTCCCTGTTGTATCCATGGTGTTTCCTAATCCTAAGTGGGATATTTGCACCATGGAGTTGGCTTGTTACACATGTTGTTTCATGGAGGTCCTAGCCCACCTAGTTTAGAACCTCACTGTACACCTCCTATTACAGTGTTTCGAGCATGGAGCTAGACAGCTATTGTAGCGGTTGCTACCTATGGAATTTGAGACCTACAAAGAGGTAGAGCACATCGTCTGCAACACTCTAGTCCCTACTGGGATTTTAATCACGTGGGTAATTTCTCCTACGTCCAATTCTAGCAGATTATTCCCCTCACATGGGCAACCCTTTAAATTTTTATTTCAATTGGGTGAGGACATGGAAGAAGCCATATATTGGTAAGCATTGTGTGTGCTAGTTGCATATAAGAGTACACGCTGAATGAACGCTTTTAATCATTTATAAGAATAAATCCTGAACGCTTTTAATCATTTATAAGAATAAATCCTGAACGCTTTTATACATTTACCAGAATGATCATGTAGCGTGAACTTACACTGGGACTCGGTCGTGCAAGTAGAGAATAAAGAAATTGACGTTCAAGTTATGACCCTAGGTTTTAGGTACAACCTCTTTTGAGCGTATTGTGATGGCATGTTACGTTTGAATATCGTGTAAACTTTTGATATGATATCAATGTTCAATAAATTTCAATGTTTAATAAAATTTAATAGTGCCTTAATTCTTTGACATTTTAGGAAAATTTCAGAGAACGGCAGGGAAAAGTTTTGTTCATATCATAGATTATGAGCTGACTTATTCTTATCCTAAATCAGTTTAAGGAATAATTAGAATGATTCATCTAATGGATTAATTAGAAATATTCTCTCACATTCATGTTCTTAAAGTTCGTTATTTCAATTAAATAAGAATTTCATCTGAATTTGATTTTATATTATTCCTGGACAAGCAAGATGATTCGGTTGATAAAAATTTCAATTGATGAGAAGACATTAATGACAACTTACTAAGTGTCCAGAAAAATAAAAAACGGAATGATATAATCCTAATATGTCAATAGGTTGAATTTCAGTATTTTTTTGGAGAGAAGCTCAAGCGATTATTGTGTGAAAAACAGTGTTTTCCTTTTTTCTAAAGGAAATGTATTAATTAACTTCTCATATAACTTGATCTGTAACTTTCAAATCTCTTTCTATATATAAATTCGACCTTTTATGCAATTGTATTTGCTGTAAACAAAAAAATACAAGAAGTATTTGATTGGATAACTTAATAGTCAATCTGGTAACGATATGCTGGGCAATCTTTTATGCTGCAAAGTTTCTAAGAAAAGGATTCAATTGGTATTGGTTGTTCTCTAGGTATTATGATAATATCACAAATTATAAGTAGGATTAAAATGATCTTTATTCTAGTTTCATTAGTTTTTTTTAATAAATAAGAGTTTCGGACTGGATTGTTTGCTTTCTTTGGATATGAAATGGTGCATTTCTCATTTACTGGGTTTTTGATCTCCTTGAAAATAGAAACATTTTCATATAGCATTTTCATACAATAAACTACAAGTGTGGATTAGATATTAAGTATTATTTATTTAAAAAGAAATCCGAAGATCCTGTCAGGTTAACCAAAAGTTTGTTAATAACTTATATTCTCATGGTAAAAAAGTCTTTATAATAACTTAAACATATTGATGAAATGTCACTGTAATTTATAATTTAGGTTTCTGTTGTTTTCATGAAAATATGACACTAATATTTACTTAAATAACTTAGTATGTATTTGTTATTGTGATAGAAAAACAATCATGTAAGAGGTCACGTATTTACATTACTAAAATTACTTCCTGTTCAGAATATGTGTTGTATTTTTGTGAATACTATATCAAAATTACATCTGGTTCAAAATATATGTTGTATGTTTGCGAATACTATATCGATGTGCAAATATATCTCTGAAGTTATGTTCACAAAATTTTATGGACATGGATAATTTAATATTTCTTATCGATTTGTATTAACCCATAACAAAGCATAATAATGAATTAAGGTGTGAATTTAACCATATTTAAGAAGTTATATTATTATTTTTATTTTTTATTTCAAATAAAGAAATTAAAATTATATGTAGAATACAATATATAATAATTTTAATCTAATTTTTATTTATGTAAGTTTAACAGAATTACATCTTCATCATGTCTAATATATCACCTTAATTGAGAAAAAGACTTCACATTAAAATGCATTAAAATATATTTGATTTAAGAAATTAATGTTGAAAAATTTTCATAAAAATAGAAAATTTCTTATTTCGTATCCACTTAATAACAAAATATAATAATGAATTAAGGTGTTAAATTGATGGCCACTTGGAAGTTATATTATTACTTTAATTTTTTTTTTTTCAAATAAAGAAAAGTAATATTAGATGTAGAAATACAATACAATAATTGTGAATATATTAAGATGTATGTGTTTTACGAAACTATATTCAGAAAATTTCATGGACATGGATAATTTAATAATTTTTTATCAACTTGAATTAACTGAAAACAAAGTATAATAAATAATTAATAATTAATTAAAGTGTGAAGTTATAATATTATTTTTTATTTTTATTTTAAACTAAAGAAAATTAAAATTATATGTAAATAATTAATAATTAATTAAAGTGTGAAGTTTATAATATATTTTTATTTTTATTTTAAATAAAGAAAATTAAAATTATGTGTAAAATACAATACAATAATTTTGATTTTTTTTTTGTGAATTTAGAATTACATCTTCATTACATCAATGAGTGTTTTAATAGAACAACCCACATCTATCTAAGACCTCGTAAGACCTCGTAAGCAATTTTGAATCTATTTGAATTCTTAAATATGAAAACATTTATTTGGTTGATTTGACATTTATTTTCATAAGAATTTCACTTTGTTAGCCCATCTCTCTTCACTTTGTTAGTGAATCTCTTATTATTTTCATTTTTAAACGAAATTTTAAAATTTTTAAAAATAAAGCGAATAAATTGGGAGTAAGATGTGGGATAATATAGAATTATAAATATAGAAAGGAATAGAAAAGGATATAAGGTAAAAATAAAAAAATTGGGAATAAGATGTGGGATAGTATAGATTTATAAATATAGAAAAGGATATATGGTAAAAATAAAAAAATATCTAACAGATATGTGTTATTTTTATTATACATCTGCATTAAGAAAAAGTTAAGCCAGCAAAAGAAAGTTTTGGTTAACAGATATGTGTTATTCTTTATTATACATCTGCATTAAGAAAAAGTTAAGCCAGCAAAAGAAAGTGTTGGTGGGTTTTTATCAAACTCTAGCAATAGAAATAGACACACTGTGGCATACCTACATACCCATCTTTGGAAGGTTTTCATCAAACTCTAGCTACAGAAATAAACACACTGTCGCATACCTAGATTTCCATCTATTACATGTCTAAGGTTCCACATTTTATTTATTTATTTGTCATACATATGAAGCTGTCCCCTTTCTCAACCAAAACATTACTCTAAAAGTTATCCTAGCGCTTACCCTGTATTACGGTATCGATTCCAACCCAGCGTTTTTTTGAAGTCTAGGTGCAATTATGAATTCATTCAATTCATACACTTGACACATAGCTCAATAATTTTACTCATGCACTTTCAAGTCCTAATGGCTAATTTAGCTCGACTATAGTAATTAACACGGTACATTTCAGTTATATACATTGAACATATATATGATTTCGTAACCCGGGGAACTAGGCGATCTTTGAAATTGGTGATCAAACCAGTGGTCGCACACTCACCTATTATACGTTCTCCTATGTCTTCCTACACAAACCTTTAATAAACTAGAAAAGGTCGTATGTTATAGTATAGCGTGCAGTAAACTGTGTTACCATTATAGTTTTCATTATAATATTATTCCTAATTGATATATCGTGTGGTAGAATTCATCTATATTACTGCCTTTATTATATTCTACCTCGAGAACTTTGGTGGTTAGGCGTGTGAGGAACTTGCAATAGGCACGTATCTCAATCGATGTGATGGTCATGTGCTTCTCCGGTGCCTAACCAAGTGGATGAAGTGGATTTGTTAGTGTGATTTAAATTGAAAATAATTAAATATTATTTTGTATTAATGGAGAAATGGTTACATAGTTGTAACGTATCTCTTTAGTTTAGGATTTGTTCTTAGAATTTAGGAGTTTGGTTGCAACTACCTGATTTCTGGAGTTGTACTTAGATGATGTAATCCTTCATTGATGGTAATAGAGTGTACGAGAGTGATCTCTCTGTTTTGTGAGTGTAGTCTCCAACTGCAGGCCACACTTGTGAGCTACATCTCCTTCTTTTCAATTTTGTTCATATTTTATCTTGGTATCAGAGCTCAGAGTAGGGACAGCCTTAAATTTTTTAGGATGCATCATTGATTGGATAACTGTAGTGGCAGTGGAGTATCAGGTGGACTGCAGTAACACCTGAAGATGGATATTAGATGACTGATCGTCTTTGAGCGCAAGAAAGGGTTGGTACGGATTTGTTGAGCGCCAATTTTTTGAGCAGAAGTGGGTTGGCGCAGGTTTTTAACGAACAAACATGCCCATTGGCGCAGGTTTGAGGCTGATAAGCGCGCCAGTGAAAAAGAAACTGCATTGGCGCAGATCCATAGCTGTTAATTGTGCCAATTTTCGTGACACCTCATTTATTTTGTTTATGTGCTTGTGGTGCAGATCCATAGCTATTGAGAAGCGCCAAGGAGCTAGCCTCTTTCTCTTTGAAAATCTACAATTTTTCTTTGCTGATCAGAGTTGCCTGGTGTTGGCACTTTGAATTTGCGGATCTGTACGGTGGCAGCAGATTGGAGTAGCCCGATGGTGGCGTGTGGAAGTTCCTAATCTACTCGGTGGCAGCAGATCGGACTTGCCCGGTGGTGGTGCATTGAAGTTCCAGATCTATTCGGTGGCAGCAGATCGGAGTAGCCGGGTGGTGGCGTGTTGAAGTTCCTGATCTACTCGGTGGCAGCAAATCGGACTTGCCCGGTGGAGGCGTCTTGCCCAGTGGTGGCGCATTGAAGTTTCGGATCTGTTCAGTGGCAGCAGATTGGACTTGCCTAGTGGTGGCACATTGAAGGTACAATTTTTTTTTTTGCAAAACAGATGTTGTATCTGGTATAAGTCAATATGAATAATAGTTTAGAATCATATGTCCACGAATCTGGCAAACTCGATGGATCAAATTTCAACAACTGGAAATTCAAGATACATACTTTGCTTGAAAGTGCAAATGCATGGGCGATCGTCACAGGAAATGAGCCGAGAGTAGGAATAGCGACACAAGAACAAGATTGGGATAAAAGAGAGACAAAAGCAAAGGTCATATTGAAAATGTTCGTGAAGGACAATGTTATCCTTCATATTAGAGACTATAAATCAACCGCTGACATTTGGATGACAATAAAAAACCTGTACGAGACGCAGAATACAAACCGTGTCTTGTCACTTAAAGGCAGGTTGTTTGCATTGAAGATGGAGGAGAATGAGTCCGTTGCTGGATTCATTGCCAGAGTCAAGGATCTAAGTGACAGATTGGGAGCAATCGAAGAGAAAGTTTCCGATTCAGATCTGGTCATGCTTACATTAAACAGAACGATTGATGAATACCGGACGTTCATCATAGGGTTGTCAGCAAGGGAGAAAGTCCCTTCATTTGAAGAGTTGACTGGGATCCTGCTACAGGAAGAAGAGCAACAACAAAATTTGAAAACTCAGAGCAATGACCTTGCTCTTATGGCAAAAAGGAGACAGTACAGAGGGAAGTAGCACCAGCACCAGCAACCGCAGCAGCAGCAGCAAAAAGAAGCCAACACATTTCAGAAGAGACCGTTTAAAGGCATGTCTGCTAATGATTTTCCCATCAAGAAACGTTTTTACTATGGAAAACCTAGTTATCAGATTAGAGAATGTTATAAGAGGCAAGTAGATGAAGGAAGAAACAAACAGAGAAAACATAAGGGTTACTTTGTTGGGGAAGACGAGGACCGCAACCATGAACTTCGACTATTTATAGTCGATTGTGCTCTTTCAGCTTCAAAGGGAGATGAGGACGACATATGGTATTTCGAATCTGGCGCATCCTCACATATGACTCGTAAGAAGGACTGGTTGGAATTTCTTGAAGAAACTTCATGTGGGTCAAAAATTTATTTAGGAGATGATAGTGGATATGAGATCAAAGGACATGGTGACATTCCTGTAAATTTACCTAGTGGTGACATTAGACATCTTAAAAGTGTATTGTATGTTCCAGGAATTAAGAAAAATTTGGTCTCTGTCTCAATGATTACTGATCAAGATATGCAAGTTCAATTCTTTAAGAATAACTATGTCATTAAGGATAGCCAGATGGAAATAGTTGCAAAAGAAGGGCGTGTGGGGAGCCTGTACAGATTAGATGCAAAGAGTATGCCACAACAAGCAATGGTTGTAGCCGGATCAACAGTCGAAGATCTCTGGCATCAGAAATTCGGCCATCTTAATCTGCAAGACCTCATCTCACTTCAAAGAAAAGGTATGGGTGATGGACTACCTGTTTTTCATATTGTTAAGCTAGATTGTGATGGATGTGCATTAGGGAAAATGCATAGAGAAGAGTTCCCTTTGCATGTTAACAGAAAGGAAAGGGATATTTTAGAATTGGTGCATACAGATATTTGTGGACCTATGCAAACTAGGTCATTAGGAGGAGCATATTACTTTCTCCTCTTTACAGATGATTGCACAAGATATTCGTGGATATACTTTCTGAGTAAAAAGAGTCAAGCCTTTCAGTGTTTTAAAGAGTTTAAATCTATGGTAGAGAACCAAATAGGAAAAAGGATAAAAATTCTTCGTTCAGATCAAGGGGGAAAATACAGGTTGGGAGAGTTCATGAATTTCTGCAAGCATCATGGGATTCTGCAGCAGTTTACAGTGCCACACAATCCACAACAGAATGGAGTTGCAAAACAGAAGAACAGAACTCTTGTGGAGTGCACAAGGAGCATTCTACAAGGTAAGGGTCTATCAAATGGTTTTTGGGCAGAAGCTATTAACACTACTGTATATTTGAAGAATAGGAGTCCTACTAGATGTTTAGGCTTCAAAACCCCTTTTGAAGTATTGTTTGGATTCAAACCAGTAGTTAGTCATTTAAGAATATTTGGGTCAAAAGCTTATGCTCATATACCTAAGGAAGATAGGAAGAAGTTAGACCCCAAAGACCTGAAATGTATATTTGTTGGATATGGCACTGAATTCAAGGCATATAAGTTATATAATCCTATGACTCACAAGGTTTTTGCAAGCAGAGATGTCATATTTCATGAACAGGTTGAAGAAGGAAAGGAGGATTCTAACAGTGATTGCCACATTCCATTGCTTATAGAAGAAAACAGTGAGGAAAATGAAGAGCAAGAGAAGAAACAAGAAGAAGAAGTAATAGATAATGTAATCAATGATGATGCAAGCGCTGAAATAGACAGAGTTGAGGTAAGTCCCCTACCAAGGAGATCAGGTAGGAAGACTCGATTACCTGCTAAATTGAGAGACTATGCTTTAATGTCAAATATTTTAAACATTGTAGAGCCTACAAATTATGAGGAAGCACGTAAATCTGATGCATGGAGGGTTGCAATGTGTGAGGAAATAGAGTCAATAAACAAAAACCATACTTGGGATTTGGTTGAATTGCCTGAAGGTAAAACCCCCATAGGATGTAAATGGTTGTATAAACCAAAAATAAATGCAGATGGGAGCATAGAGAAATTTAAAGCTAGACTAGTAGCAAAGGGTTACTCACAGCAAGAGGGAATAGATTTCGATGACACCTTTGCTCCTGTAGCCAAATTAAACACCATTATAATGTTAATTTCCTTAGCAACAAAACACAAATGGCAGCTACACCAGCTAGATGTTAAGTTTGCATTTCTAAATGGTGACTTGAAGGAAGAAATTTATTTAGTATAGTCTCAAGGTTTTGTGAAAAAGGGGTAGGAACATCTTGTTTGCAGATTGAAAAAGGCTTTATATGGTTTAAAGCAAGCACCCAGGTCTTGGTACGAAAAGGTTGATTCTTTCTTTTTAGACAATGGCTTTCATAGAAGTTTAAATGACCCAAATTTGTATACCAAGTATAATAATCAGAGGCAGATTATTTTGATTTCTTTGTATGTGGATGACATGATTATAACAGGAGATGCAGATGATTTAATCAGAGGAATCAAAAGGCTTATGGCACAAGTTTTTGAGATGAAGGATCTCGGAAGCCTTCATTACTATCTGGGATTAGAAGTATGCATAGATACTCGACAAACATTTTACCCAAGGGAAGTATGCCAGAAATCTATTGGAAAAATTTGGTATGGATCAGTGTAGATCAGCAACGACACCTTTGCAAAAGAATCTGAAGTTGAGAAGTGACGATGGCACTAAAGAAGTTGATGCTACAATGTACCGACAACTGGTTGACAGCTTGATATATCTTACAACAACCAGACCTGACTTAGCATACTTTGTTAGTGTGTTGAGCCAATTTATGTCAAAACCGCTTGAAAGTCACTGGATAGCAGCAAAGAGCGTGTTGAGGTATCTGTGTGGTACTGTTAATTATGGTATTTTATACAGTGACGTATCTGATGTTACTCTAATAGGTTTTTCAGACTCAGATTGGGCAGGTAACCTGGATGACCGAAAGTCAATCATAGGTTACGCATTCAACATAGGATCCGGGGTCATAGCATGGAGTAGTAAGAAGCAGAGTATTGTAGCTTTGTCATCGTGTGAAGCTGAGTATCAAGCATTGTGTGCAGCGACGTGTGAAGCAATCTGGTTGAGAAGGCTTCTCAATGATGCAGGAAAAGAACAAAAGAATTCCACTTCCATCAAAAGCGATAGCCAGAGTACCATTAAATTGGCACACAATCCAGTGTTCCATAAAAACACAAAACATATAGACACTCAGCTCCATTTTATTAGAGAGAAAGTACAGTCAAAGGAAATTATTGTTGAATATTGTAAAACTTGTGACAATGTGGCTGATATTTTTAGAAAGCCTCTTGCACGAGTGAAGTTTGAATTGTTTAGAGGGATGTCAGGAGTCCACGAGAACGCTTTCTGAATTAAGGGGGGAGTTGAAAATAATTAAATATTATTTTGCATTAATGGAGAAATGGTTACATAGTTGTAACGTATCTCCTTAGTTTAGGATTTGTTGCTAGAATTTAGGAGTTTGGTTGCAACTTCCTAATTTCTGGAGTTGTACTTAAATGATGTAATCCTTCATTGACGGTAATAGAGTGTACGAGAGTGATCTCTCTGTTTTGTGAGTATAGTCTCCAGGTGCAGGCCACACCTGTGAGCTACATCTCATTCTTTTCAATTGTGTTCATATTTTATCTATTTAAGGGTGGATATTTGTTCTCACAACCCTAAGTTTTAATCCTGAGCAAGCACACGTTCACTTTTGTTGTAGATTATATAATTCAGAAATTTTTAGAGGCTAATATTAATATTAGTAAATCGATTAATTTCCATATTCTTTTAAAAAAAATTCAAATTCTCTTTTTTTCTTAAAAATAATTTGTGCGTGTTTTATAAGAAAAAAATATTTTATCTTGAAAATAGCTAAAATTTTATAGAAACTCTATAAAATCATTAAAAGTGTGAATTCTTTTTCTTAAAATATCACCCCACATTTTATAGTTGTCATGTTTTAGATTAGTAAAATTGACTAATATTTCTAAGCTTCATTTTTCGAAATAAATTTCGATTCTTAAAATTTTAACCATGGTAAAAATAAAAATACTTAACATTAGTGACCTGTTGAAACAGCCCATTGTGTTCTATGATCCCCTTTTCCTTTGCCCATTGTGTTCTATGATCCCCTTTTCCTTCTCCTTAGACGAAACCGCCGACGTCTGTAGTAATTTGTGACACTCTAAATTTTCCTTTGAACGCTTTTTCTTTTTCTCCCAGTGCGAGTACTGCCATTCTATTAGATGAATGATACTTTTCTTATATTATTTTTTATTCAATATCGCTTGTAGGCTTTCATTTCCTTTGGTGAATCAACTCAAATTAAAAGGAATTTTAACTCTCTGGTTGTTATTTCTAACCTAACCCCTTCCAGGTAACCTTTTGTTTTTTCATTCGAGTTATAAGGGTACTGTTACTTTCTTATGGTGTTTTCCATGATTCCCATAACAGTTTTTTCTTCCTTAGGGTATGAAGTCTCTTAGTATTATCACCAGAGCTTCACTTGCTGGGTTATTCAGCGAGCTGTTGTGCATGGGTATGTTAATTTTTTTTTAATAAACCGAGCTACCCATTTTCATTGTCCAACTTTTGTTTCCGTGTTCTTACATTTCTCCTGGTCATGCAAATTTAGGTAAAATTCTTTTTCGATTTATTATTTCCTCTTGAGGGAATTATTTCCTGTTTCTTCGACCGTTTTAGCACCGAGGGTTTGATATTTTGATTTGTGTAGGGAGGACCATTCCCATCATCCCTTGGACAGGTAATTTCCTTGTTCCATGTCGAACTCTCATTGTTGCATTCGCCCGCTTTGTTTTTCCTTTTGTGGACTATTTTATCAACGCTAATCTCTCTCATATGAATTTTATTGTTATGTACGATTACCGTTTTCTGATTTCAGTTTGAGAGACTCAATCGAGAAAAACTTTAGTGCGTTGATTTCCAGCTGTTATGCTATAGGTCAGTTGTCATTTCATTTCTCTCTTGGCTGCATGCTAGTTGCGATTACAGGGAAATGTAGTGGTTCTATCTATCTGAAATTTAAAGTTAACTCTATTTCGGACATGACATTATGTTCGCCCTCTGGCTGGTTGTTAACATCTTGTAATAAAGGGTATATGTAGATTAAAAACTACCGTTGAGTGTTTTACTCATGCGACCAAGTGTCTACCAACTTTTTCATGATTTATCTATCAAACTTTTTCTCCAGACCCTAACAGTCTAGGGATTTTTATTTTATAATTTTTTTCAAGGATAGGTAATCTTTATCGCTACTGTTTCCAAATACTATGCTTTCTTTATGTAACAAATTGTACTTCTTGTGTCTTATAGCACGCATCTTTTGCTTATATTTCACTGGTACATTTTCTAGCCTAAAATCAAATTGTTAACCTAGATGTTAATTGGAAATAACTCTCCTTCTATGCTGAGAGGCTACTGTAATTAACTGTGACGCATATTGCAACTATGCTTTACCAACCACTATTCAGTTTGGGACCTCTGCCTTTTTGGGGTGTAAAACTTGGTTTTTTCCTAGCTACGCTCATCCTTTGTAAGAGCGTCAGATTCAGGTCTCAAATCCACCCAACAGTTATGCTACATTTGTCGAAGATTTTCTTCTCATCCATGGAATTTGTTTTGTGCATATTTCTTGAAAACTTATAATGTTACTTTGTGTTAAATCACCTTCGGCATTAATCCCTCGAGATTTTTCCCAATAGGGTACATTTCTTGTGCAGGTTGTCTTATTTATAAAAGATCGAGTTTGGCTCGATTTGGCTCCTTTTCTCCCCTGACATTCCCCTTCTCGAGTTTCCCCGATCGTATTGCGCTTTTGAATAACCCTATATAATTTTTGCTTCGTGTTGGCCATGGAATTCATGTTTTCCATGGGGTTTACAACTTTTGTATATCCCTATTGAATATTTTATGTACTAGAATTTATCAATTAGTTTTCACAAGTAATTTTCACTTTATGTTATTTTGAGGAGACAAATGTCTAAATATACCTAGAGGGTCCGAGTGCTATATGAAAAATAGCAAATCAATTAGTTTTCACAAGTAATTTGCATTTTATCTTATTTTGAGGAGACAAAATGTCCGAATATACCTAGAGTGTAAGGACCTACGGTCCGTGTGACGGGCATGGCGACTTCACCGTGCGAAGGATGTGCGAAATGCGAAATGAAACGAACCTTGGGTGAGTTTATAAGGTGTTGGGCGAGTTGAGGGGGCGGTCCAATGAGTTGGGTAGGCCGACCCTCCTCCTGGGCAAGACAACACATTGTAAATGAGTCGACTTGGGATTTTGGAGGGCAATCGACCATCATTCGATCAACACAAGTTCGAACAAGGAGTTTTGTGGGGTGTGGATGAACCTGCATGACGGGCAGAACTCGGGTGGAAAACTCGTTCAGAAAAGTCATTCAGAAATGTGTGGTGAAAAACTCGGGTGAGAAACTCAGGGGAAAAATCTCGTGCAAAAAACTCGGGCGAAAAACTCGTACAGAAAACTCGGGCGAGGTCGTTCAGGCAGAATTTGGGTGAGGTCATTGGGCAGGAAACTCGGGCGATGTTGTTTGGGCGAACCGGGTGAGGCCGTTCGGGCGAGCCGGGTGAGGTCGTCGGGCAACCCCAGTGAAGTCGTTCGGGTGATTCAGGTGAGGTCGTTAGGCGACCCGGGTGAGGTCATTTGGGCAAATCAGGTGAAGTCGTGTGGCGACCCGGGTGAAGTCGTGTGGCGACTCTGGTGAAGTTGTTCGGGTGAACGAGCTTGGGTGAATGGGTGGACGTGCGGACGGGCAGCCAGGAGAGGGCGCGCCGTGCATGCCAGAACTAAAAATCGCGCAGATGGGCGACTTGGGTAGGGCACGTCGTGCATGACGAAATGACGAAAATGGTGAAGTGTTGGGGTTGTGAACGGAGGTGTGACTCGTGCAAAGGCGCCCGTGTGTGGCGACTTGGTTACGAAAAGGTGTGCCCAAGTTGGGAAAACAACAAGATCATGCGACAAGGTGAATGAAGGGTTGGTGAGTCGTGCAGCGACCGTGCAGAGGCGCCGACGAGCTGGCCAACCGAGTTTGCCGAAGCTGAAAATTGGCTAAGCTTAAATTTGGGGTTTCCCAAGATTTAACTTGTACTTGTAAAAGAAGATGATATATATTGATTAGGGCAGACTCATATTGCAGGGAGTTGCCCCTCCCTTTATACTGTTGTGCATTTTTATTGTATAATGTTGTTTATGTGAATGTTATGGGCTTTCACTATATAAAGGCTAATAATAATACTTGGTAATGAAAAATAAACCAAGTATGGAATGTTAGGCGTAGTCTACAATCGTAAGTATTGGTGAAAAGAAAACGATTCGTAGTGCCGCACCTCGCTATAAGTGGTTGAAAGACTACCGCAGGTGTAGGGGCGTGACAGGTGGTATCAGAGCTAGTGTCGAGGAGCTGGTGCTGGTGAACTGAATCAAGGAGCTGATTCTACGAAGACCGAAGACTTGAAAGGAAGTTCAAGCTTTGTAGGTAACAGATGGAATATCAGGGTGATTTAAGTGAATGGTGAAACAATTTTAGTAGAGGTGAAGCTTAGTGCTTGGACCAAGCTAAACGACAAGATATGGTAGGTTTGGAAGAATGTGAAGGGAAGCTCTTGCTTACCTTAAACAGGTTGAAGTGGATGAAAGAAGAGAATCCCCAGATTCGAGGGAAACTTGAAGTCTTGGAAAGAAATGTTGAAGATGAACTTCTTCAACTTGGTTGGACAATGGAGCAAGATGAAGTTGCAGAGTGTGTTAACAAGGAAGAGGAAGCTGTGATGATTGAGGATGTTGCAGAGGTGACAACGATGGAGGATGAACTTGAGGTTGATCAAGTTTAACCAGGATCGTGCAGTTTGCAGACATGGATGGATGAGGATACTCATATGGAGGAGCCTCATGATGACGAAGTAAGTATTGATACTTGTGTTTCACTTGAGCATTTGGTAGATGAACCATATGTAGGGAAGGGCAAAATTAGTTTTCCAATGGAAGGGAACATCTTACCATGGATGTCTACGATGAGACCTTGTATGGAGAAGCAAGGATTGTTGATTGTTGCAGGACTTGTTGGGATTGTTTATGACCTTATGGCAGAAGGTACAAAGGCCCGTGACAAGGGAGAAACATAATGATCGTTGCGGTTGAATGGGTCATGGTTTAGCCATATGGAGAATTGGCTAAGTGCCCGGCATGAATCATTGACAGATTAAGGAGGGCACACACTTGGGTAGAATTCTCATGGCCGAGACCAAGAGCAAGTCTTGGTGGAACCTTTAGTGGGGGAGCTATGATGGAAGGGACTCGTGATGATGATGATATGGTTGGGTGACCGAGTTCATTAGACCAAAGATTGCAAACTTGGATCAGGATGATCGATTGTTATGATGGGTCTACCTGGTTGGACTACATGGGCAACTTAGTCATGGACATCAAGTTGGAGGCATGGAGCATGGCAGTCTTATGTAGGGACATTGTGCAAGAGCACTTATAGAGGTGTCACTTATGGGCATCCAATGAGAAGTGCCAAGGCAGGGATGTTGTATAGGTAGATTCGTTGGTGTGACATGGGGACTTATTATTTAGGAAATGATAGAGAGGTTGTGCACTCTTGTACAAGAGGACCATGGACTTGGATGGAGTTGTGAGCAGACTATGGAGCATTCCTACTACATGGAGAGCTGAGACATCTTGCAGAGACCTTTGGACAAAGACTTGTATGCTTGCTGAGATTTTGGTTGGAGATGACTCATGGAGCTCATGATGGCATGAGATTGTTGTGACTTTTGGGGACTTCTTATATGGTGGACTTAGCGGATCCGATGCATTGAGGAACTGAGGTCAGAGACTTTGATGCAGGATGGGGTGCATACTTTCGAGTACATGTATGGGAATGGCTTGAAAGAGTGACTTGATGTGGAGGATCGATATGAGACACTTTGGAGTGATGGAGTTATGACGATGATGATGTGTTGGTGGCAACACTTAGGCATGGGTTGAGCCGAGACTTAACCACTTTGACACATAAGAGCTGATTGATCTATGATAATCGGCAACACATGGATAGATGAGACAGGTGTGCACTCATTTCTATGGAAGACTTGAGGGATGACACATTGCAGATAGGATGGAGGTTGCTTCATGGACTTGGATGTGGCACATCGAGAGTTGGAGTTTGATGAGATGATCTCTTCACTTTGAGGATATGGGTGTTTTGCAGATGGATGATGATGTTAGGGTATATGTGGCTGATTTCATGTAGCACATTAGTACCAGACATCATGGACAACATGTTGCAGATGAGATGAGGACTACTTCATGGACCTGAGCATGGCTTACTTATATAGAGATGGATTCTTGATCGAGTTGATGATGTGATGGGATTTTCTAAGAAACGATTGATGATTCCATGAGGATGTGCATTCTCATGGTTTGAGCGTGACAGTTGGATTAGCTACCCAACTAGTTCAGACATGGGGGTCGACAGTGTATAGAGATGTGTTAGCATTTGTTAGAGTATCATGACATCAGTTCACACAAGGACGATACATAATGAGGTTGACATGATATGTTGTAGGAAGCATGTAGCTTGAGATGGAGGAGCCAGCCTTCCACGATGGGGAGTAGCATGTGGAGATTGTGACAAGGTGGTTGATGATCATGGATTGGGATGATTTCCGATATATGACATACTGATGGGGTGTATGCGATGTTATGCTGATCTTGGTGACATATGGTTGCCAGGGTGAGATATTGTTGAGGACGACAATGACTTCAAGTGGGGGAGGATGTAAGGACCTGCGGTCCGTGCGATGGGCAGGGTAACTCCACCATGCGAAGGATGTACGAAATGCGAAATGAAATGAACCTTGGGTGAGTTTATAAGGTGTTGGGTGAGTTGAGGGGGCAGTCCCATGAGTTGGGCAGGCCGACCCTCCTCCTGGGCGAGACAACACATTGTAAACAAGTCGGCTTGGGCGTTGGATGTGGGTCTGCCGGGTGACATAACCTGCCACTTGCTCGTATATATTGGAGGTCATTTGGAGGAAAACAACCATCATTCGATCAACACGAGTTTGAACAAGGAGTTCTGCGGTGCGTGGATGAGCCCGCACGACGGCCGAAACTCGGGTGGAAATCACATTTAGAAAAGTCATTCAGAAAAGTCGGGTGAGAAACTTGGGCGAAAAAACTCATGCAGAAAACTCGAGAAAAAAACTCGTGCAGAAAACTAGGGCGAGGTCATCGAGTAGAACTCGAGCGAGGTCATTCAAGCAGAACTCGAGCGAGGTCGTTGGGCAGGAAACTGAGGTGAGGTTGTTCGGGCGAACCAGGTGAGGTCGTTCGGGCGAGCCGGGTGAGGTCGTTTGGGCGAGCCGGGTGAGGTCGTTCGGGCGACCGGGCTGAAGTCGTTCGGGCGAGTCAGGTGAGGTTGTTGGGTGACCCGCGTGAGGTCGTTCGGGCGAATCGGGTGAAGTCGTGTGGAGACCCGGATGAAGTCGTGTGGGGACTCAGGTGAAGTTGTTTGGGTGAACGAATTTGGGTGAACAGGTGGACGTGCGGATGTGCGGCTGGGCGAGGGTGTGCCGTACATGCCGAAACGAAGAATCGTGCGGACGGGCAACCTGGGTAGGGTGCGCCGTGCATGAGGAAATAGTGGAAACGGTGAAGTGTTGGGGTTGCAAACGGAGGTGTGACTTATGCGGAGGTGCCAGTGTGTGGCGACTTGGTTACAACGAGGCGCGCCCAAGTTGGGAAAACAACATGATCGTGCGACGAGGTGAACGAAGGGTTGGTGAGTTATGCGGTGACCGTACGAAGGCACCGACGAGCTAGGCAAGCGAGTTTGCTGAAGTTGAAAATTGGCTAAGTGTAAATTTGGAGTTTTCCAAGATTTAAATTGTACGTGTAAAAGAAGATTATATATATTGATTCGGGCAAACTCATATTACAGGGAGTTGCCCCTCCCTTTATACTATTGTGCATTTCAATTGTATAATGTTGTTTATGTGAATGTTATGGGCTTTCACTATATAAAGGCTAATAATAATACTTGGTAATGAAAAATAAACTAAGTATGGAATATTAGGTGTAGTCTACAATCGTAAGTATTGGTGAAAAGAAAATGATTGGTAGTGCCACACCTCGCTATAAGCGGTTGAAAGACTACCGCAAGTGTAGGGGCATGACCCAAAGGGTCCCAGTGCTATATGAAAAATAGCAATTTCGTTATCTATACCTATAGTGTTGTTGTAATTACTATGTCTTTTGTTTGAGTTGTATTCATAATTTATTTCTATGCAATGAGTATACGACTTCTTTATTTTATATAAATGAGTAGTTTAACCTGCATCGCATTTCTCTCCTAACCTTGGCATCATCGTTTACGGATTAAACTTAGTGTCTCCTTTGTATTATAACTTTAAAATTTATTTACAAGAATGAAGGTATTGTCCACTTCATTAAGTATGTTTTGATTAAGGTTATTCATGTCTTTATTATTGCTATTTACTCATTTTCTTTGTTCCATTTTTTATTTTGGCTGCATTGACAGAGGAAAACATTTTAAATTCCATATTCTATTTTCGTTAGAGGAAGATCAAATGTAGAGTATACGAGGATTTTGTTCTTATCTACTCTCTAGGATAGTGTAGCTATGAACAACTTAAACCATTTTTTTTTCAAATTGTATTTTAGTTTCCTTCCTCTATATCACACACATGAGATTGCAGATAACACTATTGATTAAACCCTTGATCTTTAAGTTTTTCTACTACTATAGTGTACGTTTAAATTTTCTTACTTATCAATTTCCATAAAATTTGTACTTAAACTTAATTACTTCATAGTTAGATTAAAAATACTAGTATCAGGTATCCCATTCCAATCCTACCTTCATGATATAGTTTTATACATTCACTTGGTCATCAAATCATTTAAATATTATTCATTTTATATATGCATATTTCTCCTATAAATTTTCTTATATACAACTCGTGATATTCATATTTTTCTTTCAATCTACTATTGAGGGATTTTATAATATAAATAAATATGGATATGCTTTTGGAAAAAAAATATTGCATAGATAATATTGACACTTAATCATTGGGATTGGGCGAATATATGTAAAATAGTATAAATAGGAAATAAGTAGAATAGGAATATGAAGAGAAACTCGGATATGAAGCCCAATAGTCTCTCCCTCCATGTATATATATCTATGATAAACTTTAATGGAAAACAAAATTCATTTGAGTTACTGTTGAGGTCGGTAAATCCCCTCTGCAGACAGAGGCGATCCCACTAGCCCAACAGGGGTCTAGCAATAATCATACACGTTGCATGCAAGTTCCTAATTGCATAATTTAAAGGTTGGTCAGAAAGACCTACCTGGAA